>APFE030020748.1:33038-60295 GCA_000404065.3 Pinus taeda | reverse complement strand
TCCCCATGCAGAAAGGTTGTATTTACATCTAACTGCTCAAGATGCAAATCTTCAGCTGCTACTAGACTTAAAATAGTTATGATTGAAGTCATTTTAACAACAGGATAAAATATTTCATCAAAACCAATACCTTTCTTCTGTGCAAACCCCTTCACCACAAGTCTAGCTTTGTACCTCTGTTTTCCTCCATCTTCTTCCTTCAGCGTGTAAACCCATTTATTCTTCAATGTAGTTTTTCTTGCAGGAAACCTGACTAAGACCCAAGTCTGGTTATGCATTAAGGAGTCCATCTCTTCTTCCATGGATACCTCCCACTTCTTCTTGCTTTCAACCTGCATTACTTTTTCATAACATTTGGGTTCACCAGAATCAGTCAACAATAAATAATATAATGAAGGAGAATATTGTTCAGGGGGTCTACTTATCCTGGTAGATCTTCTAACACCACTTTCAGGTGTTTGGGGTGCCTGTTGATGTTGTGGTGGTTGATATTGTTGTGGTTATTGACTATTATTATTTTCAGGCACCTTTACTTTTAAGTGATTTCATCAAGAACTGCGTATTCCTTGTTTTCTTTTCCCTGTTTCTTTTCCTGCAACTAATTCTTATACAAGACCTTTTCATTGAATATTACATCTCTGCTCCTAATGATTTTGTAATTTTCGTAATCATATAAGCGATAACCAAAATCATTAAAACCATATCCAATAAAGGTACATTTCTTTGACTTTGCCTCAAGCTTTGTTCTATTTTCTTTATCAATATGGACAAAGGCCTCACAACCAAAAGGCTTTAAAAATGAGTAGTTTACCTTTTTACCTGTCCATGCTTCCTCTGGAACACCACCATTCAAGGAACTTGAAGGCCCTCTGTTTCTTAGATAAACAACAATATCTATAGCATCTACCCAAAACTATAAAGGCAATCCTGCATGCAATCTCATGCACCTTGCATGCTCCATGATTGTTCTGTTCATCCTTTCTGACATGCCATTTTCTTGTAGTGTTCTTGGAACTGTCTTCTCTTTGCAAATTCCAAGCTCTGAATAGTACCTATGAAAATATTTGCTGCAATATTCACCTCCATTGTCTGATTTAAGACACTTGAATTTCTTTCTTGTCGCAATCTCAACCAAAGCTTTCCATTTCTTGAAAGTATCAAATACATCAAATTTATTCTTAATACAATAAATCCAAGTTTTTATAGTTGCATCATTAATAAAAGTAACATAAGAATGAGAGCCACCAAGAGATGATACCTGAGCATGTCCTCATACATCTATATGCACAAGCTCTAATTTTTCGCTCTTCTTTTCTTTCCCAACTCTGAGAAATCTGACTCTCTTCTGTTTTCCATAAATGTAATTCTCACAGAAGTCCAAATCAACATTCTTCAAACCCGGCAACAGATTCCTTGAGTGAAGAATCTTCACCCCCTTTTCACTCATGTGTCTGAGCTTATGATGCCATAATGCTGCATATGCTCCTTTGGAAGTTAAAGTATTAACAAAGTTAGAAATACAATTGCATAAATACAATATACCAACCTTTTCGCCTTTTGCTATTACTAGGGCTCCTTTGGTGACCTTCCAAGCTTTATCTGTGAAAGTTGTCACACAACCTTGACTGCCTAACTTCCCTTTTGAAATCAGGTTTTTCTTTAGATCTGGAACATTCCTTACCTCCTTTAGTAGCCATTGGTTTCCATTATGCTATTTTACAAGAACCTTACCCATTCCAACAATTTTACAAGGTTTATCATCACCCAAGAGAACTTGTCCAAAATCTCCTTGAACATAGTCATGAAAGTATTTCTTATTAGGTGTGGCATGGAATGAGGCCCTTGAATCTACCACCCAGGAATCGGTAATATTTTTGAAAGAAAGAGTCAAAGAATCTTGTAACACCTCACCTGTCACATTTGGTTAATGATTATTTTCTTGCTGTGCATCTCCTTTTCCCTTCCAATATCTACAGTCTTTCTTTAGGTGTCCTTTCTTTCCACATTTCCAGCACACTATCCCTGATCTAGACTTGGATCTGCCTTTCCTTGATTTACTGCGATATCCTGAGATCTTTCCTCTTTCCATTTTCCTTCCCCTAGACTCTGCATTCAAAGCATTACTCGATGTCTCACCAGAGCTTTTCCGTCACATTTCCTCGCTAAGGATAGCACCGACAACATCATCAAACTTTAAAGTACTAGATCCAGAAATAGAGATACTAATGGCCATTATTAAACCATTCCAACTTTCTGGTAATGAGCACAAGAATAATAGAGCTCTAACTTCATAATCAAATTTTACCCCTATAGAACATAACTGACTTGTAACAGTATTAAAATCATTTAAATGGTCTGCAACAGATCCACCTTCCAACATCTTCATATTAAATAATCGTTTAATAAGAAATACCTTGTTTGAGGCCGAGGGTTTTTCATATAGTTTCTCCAATGCCTTAATCAAACCCTCTGTCATTGTTTCCTTCAAAATGTTGAAGGCGACCGATGCTGCAAGGCACAACCGTATTGTTATGAGTGCCTTTCTATTGAGAAGGTTCCATTCTTCATCTGTCATACTCGTCGGCATCTTTGCTTTTTTGCCCAATGGTAGGTATAGATCTTTCTGATACTGATAATCTTCCGTCTGCATCTTCCACAATGAGAAGTTTTGGCCATTAAATTTCTTGACCCTAAACTTACCATCTTCTGCCATTGCTCCCACTCGAACGAGGAACCCTTCTTTCCTGCGAGTTTATCAGCCAAATAGACCTTCGGCTCTCATACCAATTGTTAGGAAATTATATATTACGGAGCAATGAAACACATAAAATATTGCATAAATATAAACACAAAAAACACATAAAACAAGAGAGACATAGATATACGTGGTTCACCCTGTTTGCGCTACATCCACCCCGAACAACCAGTCCTTCCTTTCTATTATCCAGCAAAATGAAGAGACACAACCTACAACAAATCCGCTGTAATATCCTCTGTTTTCTCTCATAGTCTCACCTCTTTGCTTCTCGCTCAGAGAGTACACATCTATTACATAGCCTCAAATACAATGCCCTCATACAAAGAGAGGGGTTGCCTTCTATGGCAAAAGACCCTAAACTAAACATAAGTTCTACTGTCAGATCATTTGCCTAATGAACGACCCAGATTGACTAGAAATTACTATACTTTTACAAGGCAATTTTACATATGTTTTTAGCTTCTGCGGCGCTGCCCCCGAAACCCCCCGCCAGGGGGGGGCTCCCCAAAGGTCGCAGCTACCCCCTCCCTGGACCCCCCCCTACAGCGAATATTTTACGGGCGGCATTGTCACCCCCATTTCGAACTGGGGTCCAATGTGGCGATACCTTTGAATACAGAAGATAATCAGGCTCCACACCCAACATAAAATGCAGAGTTGTGTACTGATAGAGAGATTGCACAGGATCACTGTGATCGCAGAAGAACGCTAGGCTACATGGAAATTAAACATGTACATTGTATTATTTGCAGATTCCCTATTTAAATTACACCATGAGAGGAATATGAGCCCAGTGGAATGATCCATGGAGGGGACCACTGGAGCCAACATTCATGTAATTTGGTTTCAATAGAAATATGATTTTGCAATTACTTTATATTTTCTAGGCTAATTCGAATTTTTGAGATTGGGTGTTGATTTGATTTTTATAGTGAGATCGAGTTGGTTGTTTGGGTCCATCATCTAGTTTGTTACCTAAATTGCTTAGGATTTATTTATTTCATTGCATTTTATTTCTTCTTAGTATGATTTAATTCACTTCATTTTATTACATACTTGTGTAATTCATTTGATTGCGTTTTATTTCTTGAATTGTGTAGTGTGATTTAAAATCTGCTCTACCATTTCATGATTTCTTAATTGCATAGGTTTGATAAATTTAATGAAAATTTCATTTAGGATTTATTTATGTTCCAGTAATTAGATTAAAAAGAGAGTATACTTAACAAGTGATTCTTTCTCATTTTAACTAATTGCCTTGTTCTCTTTATTATATAATAGAACATATTTTTAGTCTCCAGGGATTCAAGATGGGGACAAAAATAGTTTAAAAGCAATAAGGATTTAATTTGATTTTCCATTTATATTGTTTGGCACTTATAAGCAACTTAAATCATTACATGGAATTTATCTTGGTGTTCTAAGAAAACAACATTTATTTAAATACCAAGATTAGTTTGAATACATTTTTAACATAAGTAAAGTGTCCAACAACTAGAAGATGTCCTCGCCCATTAATTTAAATTATGGATTGAATATTTCCATACCCATATGATTCCTCACCAGCATCATTCAAAAGAAGCATTTTAAGTACATATTTTAAAATAGTTTGAAATTGAATTTGTTTCATGCTTTCATAATTGTAGTATAGTTGCAATCTCTTAAGAATCTTTGCATTCTTTATTTGTTGTAGTGTGTTTACTTTGGAATGTCTTTTCTTGAATGATTTCCTTTTCATTTTTTTTAGGATTTTGATTTTGAAAATTCTTGAGGTCATATTCTGGCATATATTGTGCTACGTCTCTAAGTCTTATGACCCTGGATTGAAAATTTAAATGTGGGTGTAAATCTAGCATTTATACATCCCAACAATATCTGTAATGCATAGAGGAATGAATGGGATGTGTGTGTGCCTCCATTACTATGGGCTTACAGGACTACTTGTAAGAATCTGACAAGGGAAATGTCATTTAGATTAGTATATGGGGTCGAAGTCGTAATGTCGATGGATTACATTGTGCCTAGTCAGCACATAACAACTCTGACAGGTATGGAGATCATTAGGCCTTGGAGGAATGGCTCATGCAGCTGATGGAGCTCGAAGAAGATCGATTTTTGGCAAGATTCCATCAACAAGTACAGAAGGAACACGAAAAATCATTACATCATTGCCACATCAAGCCTCACACTTTCAATGTAAACGATCTTGTCTTGTTATACGATAGTTAATTCACTAAATTTCCAGGTAAATTCCAGGTGCATTGGTTAGGGCCATATATTTTCAAAGAGATTATAGATGTAGGTGTACTTTAGCTCGCGAAGTTGAATGGGGAACCCTTCCCGGGAAGAGTGAATGGGAGCAAGTTGAAGTTGTATACAGGGGATCTGATACAATGACTATATGGCAACATGATAGTCTTAGTGCTCCAGGTAGTTGCAAGGGAGCGCTAGACTATAAACTACACTGCCCAGTTTGGAGCACAACACAGTGAGCAAGCTGTGTGGAGAATGACGAAGCTGCAATGTAGGAAGCTGCGCTCAAGAAGCTGCTCCATGGGCAAAGGTACCATGTAGCGCAGCTGAAAAATGACCGTTAGAGTTACTGTTCATGACTTAATGGCCAAAAGATAGTTAAGTGGAGTGGGTGGTGACATTTAATGCAAAAATATTTGAATATTTGTCACTAAAAAAACATTTATTATCAAGAATTGGGGGGAAAAGTCAGATTTGAATTCAAAACCCCCTATAAATTACACATGCCAATCCAAAAGAGAACACTTTGTGCTCTAAGAGTTGTTAGTGAATTTCATTGTTTGTTGCCTATCAGCCAAGTGTTTTGGGAAGATTTAGTTACAAGCCCCATGTTTTCTGAATTGCCTGAGATAAACCAGAAGCTTATTCTTGAACAAATGTCTGCACCAAGTCCTACTAAAACTGTGAGTACTGGCAATGTTGTATTTGACATAGCTGCCCTGGAAGTTGTAAGTATGGAAGTTCTGACTCCTGTGCCTACGACACCGAGGTCGCCTAGGCCGAAGCATACCCCTACCAGAGAAACCCAACCAACCAAGTCAAAGCACTCTGTGAAGTACAAGAAGAAGAAGTCAGTGTCGGTCGATGCATCCCTAAGGAAGCATACTGAAACACAAGCCAAGCAGAAGAAAGATAAGTAGCTAGAGATAATAGTGGACTTGGAGGCAAAAAAATTCTAGGGAACAGAGGATATTGATGTTGAAGGAATGGAACCCATGACAAGGCTACCTTAGTATACCCCTCTATGGAAGGGAAAAGAAAAGGTCATGAAGGACCTAGATTCTGAGAAGTTTACCATATCCATGCCCCTGCTATGTAAGTAGGTCCCTTTCAAAGGGACTCGGCTTGCAAGGATCTCGTTGTTAAAAATGGAGGATTAGGACCTCATAGACCAAGGTAAGTTTCCACATTTGGTGACGAAAAAATATATGTGGAGGGTCTATTATGAAGAAACATGTGTTATAGTGTTGGAGACAAAGGAATGGGTCCACGGTGTCGAGAAATCAGGGTCGCTCAATCAGCTATGGGTGCCACATTATCATTGCACCCCCATTAATACGATATGTATGCACCAGCTCCTCACACTGATGCACAATGGATGTTTATGGCTAGGAAAACCTATCCCCATCACGGACATGTTAATCCATAGAATCACACGACCGCCTTACAAAGGCACAAACCTGGCTAAGGAGTTTGGAGAGAAGATTCGGGAGAAATATCTTACAGAGAAGATGATGAGGAATTATGGCCTCCTCAAAAAGTCACAAGGGTATTCCATTATTTCTATAATAGACGAGAAAATTCAATTCTCTCCCAGATTTTTATAAGAAAGGTTATGAGAAAATGTCGCGAGGATAAAGTTCTGGCGCCAGTTGTTTCTCTTGTTTCACAGTGAGCGAAAGGCATACAATTTAATTCGGCAAGGTAACTTTGTTAGGAGTTCCTAGAAAACTGCCGAGAAGCCCAGGAAGAAACCAAGACATTCCACTATGCTTGGTTGTTGTTGCCAATTGTGCTTGTTGCATGGAGTTTGCTGGAGGATAGCCAATTTCCTCCGCTTGAGGAAGGATTACCAGACGCAACACAAGTTGCTTCCTTATGGTCCACAAAGGATGTCACGCAGATAGCAGAGATGAAGATATTTCAGGTCCTTGTGGAAATGGATCTCCGTATGGCAATCAATCGGCATCTGAGGTTGTCCCCAACCTTGCTCACTCAGGTGTCAGCCTATGCAGCATTCAAGGCTAACTTCCATAGAGTCTATATCCAAGTACGGAAGGATCAAGAGTAGAAATGGCAACAGTTTCCCTAATTGGTGTCAGAAATGAATGTGTAGGACGTTGTAGTGTCATAGCATGCAGAATTGTGTGCCCTGTCAGAAGTAGATGTTGGAACAAGCATGGGCACGAGAAGTTTTGTTGCGTAGAAAAGAAAGGAGGCACCTTATCAATCTATGCACACCGTCGTAGAACAACGAAAGAAAGAAGTTGCAGAAAAGGCTCGCATTGAGCAGGAACGCATTGTACGAAGTAGGTGGAACAAGAGAAACACAAGTCACAAATAGGTGATAAGTCACCTTCACTTGAGAAAGAGGAAGAAGAGATTTTAGGACAAGGCAACAGAGGTGATGAAGGGTAGCACACCCCCTTCATTTTGAAAATACGTGGCACGAAGGAGTAAGGAGAAACATGTAAGAAGCAGAAATATGATAAAACATGGGTTGATCCCATGGTATTAACAAAGGGTGATCTTTGTTGGGTTGTGTTATATTCTTTCCACATAGTTAACAGGGGGTTTGAGGGGTACCCGTAACCCCACTTTAACGCCCCGGAAAATTTTGGTTTTGGACCCTATGTTAGTTTGGACGGACCCACCTATGGTTTTGTGCATGATTTTCGAACATGTTTTTTGGACGCGATGGTTTTCGGTCCATGGTTTTGGACGCGATGGTTTTCGGTTCATGGTTTTGGACGCGATGGTTTTCGGTCCATGGTATTGGATGCTTCGGCATGTATAAATATGTATTGTAACATTGAAAGGAATATAATGAAAAATCAAGCTGGTAGTCTCGGTTTTGAGATCCAGTGGGAAAACTCTGTGTATATGTGTTTTATGTGTTATGCTCTCGCATTTTTATTTTTCATGTGATTTAGAATTCGTATGCAGGTAATTTCTGTACGGGGTTAAAACCTACACTTTGGAAAGGTCCCTTTAAAATTGCAGCATATCGGGGTCAGAATGGATTTCTTCTGAAGGAAATGAACGAGAAGATTGTCCAGGAGGGACGATCAATGGTCGGCTGCTCAAGCGGTACCATTTCTGAGTTATTAACGCTGCTTCCATTGTCACTGTAAATACCATTTTATTTCAGTTTGGTTAGAGTTTGTCAAGTTAGTCTTCAAGTCAATTCAATGCCAAGTTTGAGTCAATTTTTGGTCATTTCAGTTTAATATATGAGTCAGAGTCCTGTGTTGTTTGTCGAAATAATGACTCCATAGCCCCATGGACGAAGGCACTGTCTAGCTCTTCCAGAGATCTGCTGTTCTTGGCACCTCCAAGGAGCTACCATCCCCCATTGGAGCCAATGTTAGAGTTGGTCTTGTCAGTCCTCCATCAGAGATCAAAACTCTTTCTGCATTTCATTTTTAGGAGTCCCGCTCCATTCACCGAGCTGCATTTCGATAGGGGCATGCCATAATCTGATGGAAAAGGTCATGCTAGTCATTTCCCCTCATGTCAGGCTCCTGTTGGCTTAGGTCTTGTGTTAATGATCACTAAAGTCCATGACAGTAAAGGTCTGGTCCTTTAATGGACAAAAGTCATTTTCGATCATTAGGTCTAGGGATTAATCAATTTGGTCTTCAACCATGCCCAATAAAGCCATGCAGGCCAGAGTGAGGCCCTTACAAAGTTATGATTCAGAGAGTTTCATCGTCATGTTGATAGACTTCGACTCTTCTTCAAAACTCTGTTTTGAAGAAAAGTCAAACAGTGTCATTTATTATAAAATTTTCAAAAAAGTTGTCAGTTGATTTCTTCAAGTGCAGTCATGGTTTCCGTGGCCAAATGCCCTGTCATGCAATCCCTACAAAGAGTGCCGAAAATTTCATCATTTGAGCTAAAATTTCAAAGGGAAAAGTGAAATTCAGTGTTGCATTAAATCAATGAAAAGTGTAAAAACATAACATTAGCAAAATGGGTTTTTGGAGAAGCAAAAATTTAACCCATGACTTCAAAGTATTTAAATAGAGGTTTCCACAAGCAAACAAGGTCATTGTGCAAATCAAGGTCATAGAGAAACGTTGCAAAGTGATTAGGAGAGAAAAGTGCATGTTTAGAGTGAGTGGGAGTCGTTTTCCAGAGCGCGGCGCACACACAGAGGGGCGCAGTGCACACAGAGCCACCCCACAGTGCAAAATTTCTACGGGCGCGACGCAGACACAGAGCACTGTGCACTGGGTTTGGCGCGCGGCATACACCCACAAAGGCCCGAAATCGTGCCAAATTGCCTCAAGTTGCTTGTGAAACCCCTCAAATCAACATGTAGGCTCTAAATCATGGCTTTCTCATCAAATTTTATGAATGATATGGTGGTTCATGGCTATGTTTAATTGCCACAAAACTCATAAAACCAACCACAAAGAAAACACCAAAAGCCATTGTTGCTAGGGTTGCATAATTGTGGTGTTGATGCCAAGGTTCCATTTGCACCCCTCATTTTTCCCTTGCTTGCCATTTTTCCCTATCCCCCCTTTCTCATTTTTCCTATTATCCCTACCCTAAAACACTACCAAACCCTATTCCTTATCCCCTCCTTTTATTTGTCAACATAACACCCCAAAACTCTACCTTATCAAAACCCCAAAACCCTACCTTATCAAATACCCAAACCCCCTACATATCCCTAAACAAACTTCTCCCCATAACCCCTATTGCCATCATATTACTCCCCCCCTAATACTCCCATTTTTCATTGTTCCCCTTGGTGGCAGATATCACAACAACACCTAGTTTCACACCATCATCGAAGGGCAACCCAAGTACAGTACACACAGTAGTCATGGCATCTGAGCATTCATCAAAGTATGAGATGGAGACACAAAGTGATTCATCCTCAGAAGAACAAGCTCCCAGGAGACATCACAAGAGTGGAAAGCATGTTAGGGATGAGCCAACTACCCTCACTGAATTGCAGGCCTGCCCTCTTGCCATGTCATGTTTCCAACATCTATCATGTTTTGAATTTTGTCAAAGGGTGGCTAATGTTAGAGTTCATCCTGAGTTGGCCCGTCTTTTTGTGCTTCACCTACATGGAGGTCAGTCTATCTTGGCTGTGGTCACCTTCACATTGACACCCGAAACTATCTCAGTGGCAACCGACATACCGAATGTTGGAGAATAGTGGCACAAGAAAAAGAAGGTGGATAGGCAACACTATGAGCCTTACATTAAGGCCATATTCTTGAGGCAGCTCACAAGAGTCTTTCCATTCAGATATTTGAAAGATGAATATGCTCCGCTCATGAAATTGATCATGAAGTACTTTAATTGTGAGGGGAGGTTCTCTTGTCTATATGCCTACCACATCAGGTTGCCCATGCACTTTACCAGGGTGTGGATGATGAACTTACCATTTTTCATTTGCAGGAACATAGAGAGGATGAACACCTTCATGCAGCATAAGAACCCTCGGCAGCAACTTAACAATGTTTATCACTTTGCTCTTATCCAGATTTTGGTGGATCACCAGTTGGGATTGTAGGGCATTGCTTGGGAGGACTTCATCTCTCGTGACCTCTTCAGCACTTCACAGGTATTATTATAGGTAGAGCATGAGATAGGTGGTCCTTCTCATCAATATGAGCACCATGAGACCAATACTATGCCAGTATTCGTTACATATCAGAGAGGCTATAGGCACTTATTTGCAGCAACAAAGCGAGTGTTATCTCCACCTGGGGTGGAAGGGGCCTCGCTTCCGGCATCGAAAACACTGGTACAGGACAAGGACAAGAGGCCCATGCATGACGAGGGGCCATCAGGTGAACAGGAGGCTGACTTCATCCTCATTCAGGATGATGATGCAGATGTGGAGATTGCCAAACTTAGGATGACCATCTAGGAGCAGAAAATGGAGATCCAAGACTTATCACTCAATTTGGAGAGGGCCAAATGGATCATCAGGTATTTGGAGCAGAGGAACAAACAACTTGAGGACCAACATGAGATCATGGAGCTGCAAAGCATCTATGAGAATCGCCAAGCTTCCCAGCATAGGAGGATCGAGCTCACTACCTTGGAGCAAGAGATTAACAATGACTGTGAGTCTTGGCCCGAGCATATCAACATCCACCTTGAGAGACTGCTGGAGAAGGCTGACAGAGACAAAACCATACTGAGGTGGATGGTTTATCATTACAGGGCACAGAACATGAGTTCGAACGCTCGGGTAAGGAGCTTGAAGGCAAAATTGAGTAGAGCAACAAAGAGGCAAAAGAGGAAAAAATAGCAAGATCAGCTTCGAATCTTGGTTGAAGCCTCTGTGGCCCAGCATAGTGCCTCTTAGGGAACCTCCAGCCCAAATTTCAAGAAATTTGGGGCAATTTTGGTCACATGGCAAAATTTTGGTCACAACACAACTTTTTTCTCCCTGTGCGCCGCGCCACTGGCACGACGCTTAGGATTGGCATCTCCAAATGACAAATGGCTTGCATTTGTGGATTCAACATGCAAAATCACAACTACTGGTGCTTGGACAAGAAATTTGGGCATGATTTGAGTCTCCAGAAGGTCAAAAACACCCAAAAAATGACCTCTCTTCCCCTATTTTAACACACAGGAAGCAATCTTGGGAGAATGAATATTTGGAGGGGCAAATGAGCACCAAATTCAGAAATTCTACTTGGGTTGGAAAGTAGACAGGCTAGGCTTTCCAACAGGAACACTTGGGCACATTTTGGACTTCTACAGGTGCCTCAAAACAATCTCCAAAGTGGCATGTCGCATATAGAATTGGGCGCGGCGCATATAGAGAAAAAGCCCAAATTCACCTCCGTTTCACGAAATTTCGATTCGCGACTTTCTCCAAGTGGGCCCGCTCATCTACACTTCACTTTTTGCAGAAACTAAGGCAAAGTTTAAAGAGTTTGGCTTCTATCCAAGTGGCAAAGGAAGGCAAACGATCACCCAAGCCATTTGTCATCTTTGTAACGCTGCACCTGTAGCTAATGGTTGGCTTTCCATCTCCATTTTGTAATGATTTGAGAAACTCCCCAAATCTTGGTTGTTCTATATCCTCATGACATGTTCTATTTATTGTATGCAAACCATTTCCAAAGGGTTGGTTTGCCTGTAATTTCTGGGAGACTGTGGGAAAGAAACTCTATTTCTTCATTGTATATTTTGATAGAGGATTAATGAAAGGCAACAGCTCTGTTTCATGAGATTCATGTGGTTGTGAGTGTAGGAAATGTGTCTCTTATGTTTCATGTGTATTTCATTATGTTTCACAGTTCATTTCATATTCATTTCCAATGAAATTTTCTAAGTTATATGAGGTAAAATTCATTTTTATTGCTCTGCCTGTGGGAAAATTTCATGTTCAGTGTTCTTTCTTCTGTTGAAAAGGATTCATGTACTTATGCCCTTTTCACTCTCCTAAGCAATCTCTCCATTCAACGTTATTTCAAACTAAATTGCTAGAATTTCCGCCTGTCTTGCCTTACCAAGTAATCTGTGCCTTTGTATTAAATTCTCTATTCATTGCTGTCCGTTGGTCCCATACTATCCCAAAAAGTCAGTCATTCATAAAAATTGCTTCTGTATCCATATTTACTTACTAGCCTAAGATCAATATTTCACTGTAAGTCATCTCAAACCGTTTCGTTTACTTATTCAATGAGCATGACACGGAGAGAGCCCTCTCCTGTTATGGTAGGGCTAGCTACCAAACTGAGCGTGGTTTGTGGTTACCCTGAAATTTGCCTTCCTTCAGCCTAAGGCAGATTTAGGTGCTAACACTTTGGACGAGGAATTAATTTTTTCACCTAAAGAGTACTTCCACTTAAATTTGAGTAAAACCTTACGGAGATAAGTTGAAAATAGGAGTTGAAAAAATAGTTTTATTATTTTATTATTTTTTTAATCTTTTTACTTTTTTTTACTCCAAAAATGGTGAGTCATTCCCCATAGTTGACATCATCATCTTGAATCCTATTAGTTCTTATAAAGTTTATTTTGGTTGTACATTTTTCTTAGGAGACACATTTTAGACCTTAAAATTCCCCTAATGTAAGCTGTTTTATAACAACCATCCTTGAATGTCTTCAAATAGGTGCTAACATACAAAGAAGAGCCATCAGAAAAATTGATTGACATTTGGTTAAATAAGGGTTGTGAGTATATGTTGGGATATCAAAAATTAATTGTAGAAATTGTAAGTATCTATGTTATTTTACTTCTCTAAGTATACAATTAATAGGAAAAAAAAGTCTTTATATTAAATCTATGATTTATAATGGGGTTTAAAACATGCAAGAAACAAAGTATGAAACTACGCCAACAGAAGACTTGTTGCAACAAGACATGAGACTTGGTTTTGAATCCATATGCATAGTTTATGAGTCACTTCTTGCTATGCTAGATTTTATTCTATTTACATTGACGTATATTATTTATTTCAATTTTCATTATTCTTACCAATGTAGATACACTCATTACTCTTTGTTTTTATGTTTGCAGATGGAACCACAAGATAAAAGAAGATGAAAACAATTGATGCAATCAACAAAACAATCCTCCAAATAACGCAAGTCATGGAAGTAGCTCGAGAATTGACAGCAGTTCCATCGAAGAATGATGATCGATTTGGATATGAATGCAACCTATTGTATTTCTTGAAATAATTGTCTGTGAAAATTAAACATTTTGTTTAATATAATGGACAGTGTCCCAATTGAAAGACAAGGGGTTACCAATAACAATCCCATTTTCTATAAAAAAAGAGTCTCTTATTGATATATAATAAAATACATTTTAATTTATTCTATTGTGTTATCCAATGTCGATGTGAAATGTTACATCACTAATTAAATATATGGATGATTAAATATTATAATGAAGAGATGCGAAATCTGATAATATAACAAATTAATCCAAACATCATATACAAATGCTTTAATAAAATTTTAATTTATATGAATACTTTTATAAGATTTATATCGATTTTTTGATGAATAATAGATTTTAAAAATTACAATAATTGCGTAGTCACAGGCTGATGTTTCAAAAAAAAAATACCATTCAAAAAATCAGTGTGTCTATAACATAAAAATACACCGGTGTGTTATGTTATATAAAATCACTGCAACGAATTCATTTTGCATGCCTGATGCCTTTTAAGAAAACGAGACCACTAGTGTGTTTATCTCTTCAAGCACCGGTCATGTTTGAGACTAACACCCTGGTGCATTGTAATTATTAATGCACTAGTGCTTTCATATAACTAACTCCTTGGTCCTACAAAATATTATTTATATCCCAGTGCATTATGAAAACTAACAACTTTGGTCCTTTTGTATAACTAACATGCCAGTTCGTTTGTACAAATGATACACATCAGTGCTTCAAGTTAAAAAGAAGCACTGGGACAACAATTATTTTTTGCGTGTTTCGGTGTCGTTCCTTAGAAGAACGCCCCCAAGATTTTTTATCCCTTAGCACTAGTGTGGTATACATTACACACTAGTATTATTTTCATTCAATGCCTTGGTTCTTTTAGTTATGTATGTGATGCGGTGCTTTTATATATGTAGCACATCGGTGCTACTTGTTCCATTGAGCACATCACAAAAAAACATTCGCTAGAATCTTCGACCACTCTATGCAATAGGATCTCTTCAGTGCAGCAGGAGTTTAGTGTTATAGGATCTCTTCATAGATGAGAATATGGCCTTCAATGGAGTAAGGCTAGAGTATGGCTTGGAAGGAACCTCTAATTTTGTTGCGTGGAAGTATTGCATGGAGGCGGTATTGGATGATAATGAATTGCTAGAATACATCAAGACAAGTGTTGCAAAACCACCAGATTTTGATGCCCAAAACCTTGCTCAATGGAAGAAAGATGCATCCAAGATGAGGAGAATAATCTTGGAGGGAGTACGAGATCACATTGTCTCAAATATCCATGGAAAATAAGTTGCATTTGCAATTTGGAAAGGACTAATAGAATTTTTTGAGAATAATAGTGACCACGGGAAGATGGAAATCAAGGATAAAATTTGAAGTATCAAGATGTAGAATAATGACACTATTCCATGTGTTTGAGCAAGTTCACATAATGTCGTGATGAAATTTGTGGGGTCAGTGTTAATGTTCCTGAAGAAGACTTGGTAAGCCTAGCCCTTCTGGGCCTTCCCAAGACCTAGCATAGCTATCAAGATTCGGTGAATGGGAGGGAGAAACTATAGGATTGAGAGTGCTTATGGTCTGATTTGGTACAAGAGGAAATAAGGCGAAATACCAAATATGGGACTTCATCCAAGGGTAAGGATGAAGAAAACTTTGCATTGGCTGGAAAGGCAAAGAAGGGAAAAGGGAATAAATCTCAACCTAAACTAGAATCCAGTTAAGGGGATAAGAATAATTATTTGTCCAAAATTAAATGCTTCCATTGTCATGAATTTAGGTACTATGTCACGAAGTTTCCACACAAAAAGGAAAGAAATAATACCATAGGAGGAGCTGTAGGTGAAGCCTTGGCTTCACAGTTCGATCTTGAATTTACCCTTATTGCATGCATGACCAACATAGTGATGGGGAGCATGTGGTACTTGGAATTAGGTGCATTGTTCCACATGAGAGGGTGTAGAGACATGTTCAGTGGCATGGAAGAAAAGTATTTGTAAATGAACATCAATATGGAGGACAATGGAAGGTATAACACAACCAGGATTGGTATAGTCACCTTTAAGAGGGAGTCAGGCTCCCCCCTCAAGCTCAAGGATGTCATGTTCATTTTGGGCCTAAAAAAAAATCTCCTTTGTTGTAGTTTTGGAAGACCTTGGTTATGATGTGATATTCAGCAAAGGAAAGGCATTCCTAAGACACATAGCCACAGGAAAAAGTGAAGCAGATCAGGGTTCATGTGAAGAACCTGTATAAGCTAGATATGGAATATTGTGTTGCATTAAGCACAAAGGTGGAGAAGGTGCAGAGTTGCGATGTTGGTAAACTTTGGCATAGAATACTTGGCCAATTTCATCATGGTGCCCTGAATAGTTTGCAGAAAATAACCACAGGCCTCCCCAAAGGAGCACTTGAGAAAAAACATGTATGCAAAGGATGTGCTTTTGGGAAGTACACAAAATCCACATTCCATAATTGGGACAAAAAAGCACAAGCAGTCTTGGAAAGGATCCACTCTGATTTCTATGGACCTTTCTTGACAACCTCCACTGCCACGCACAAATATTTTGTAATTTTTATTGATGACTTCTCACGAAAGTGTTGGATATTTTTCATGCAAAATAAATATCATACATTCTCTAAGTTCATAGAATTCAAGGCACCGGGTGAGACATAAATCGAAAAGAAGGTGAAGGCTCTTAGGAGAAATAATGGAGGTGTGTACGTGTCGAATGAATTTAATTTTTTTTTGTGCAAAAGAAGGCATTCGATGAGAGTTAACGGAACCCCACAATCCATAGTAGAATCAAGTGGTTGAGAAGAGGAGCTTTTGGCTCCAAAGGAGGAACCTCAGGAGGTTATGGAGAAGACACAAATTGAGGAGCAAAGAGTGGAGACATCCACTCAAGTAAAACCATCTAGAGAAAGAAAAAAAGAACCAGGTAATCTGAGAGACTTATGTAGGATGTGAGGTAGAATGTGGGTACTCCTTAAAATAAATGTAGACACTGGCTACGTGGCTCTAATGACCAATATTGTAGAGATTGAGGCATCCTCTTTCAAGGAATAAGTAGAGAAACCTATATGGGTTGATGCAATGGTGGAGGAATATGAATCTGTTGTAAATAACAGTGTTCGGGAAGCGTTCCCAAGACTAGCAGATAAACTAGTTGTGGGTTCAAGATGGATCTTCAAGGTAAAACATGAAGCAGATGGAAGAATAGAGAAGTATAAGGCCATATTTGTGCCCAGGGGGTACTTTGAAGTTGAGGGGATTGGCTATGAGGAGACCTTTGCTCCTATATCAAGGTACTCATCCATTAGATCAATTCTTATTTTGGTTGTGCAGTTGGGGTGGAAGGTCCACTAGATGGATATAAAAATAGCATTTCTAAATGGTGTTATTAAGTAGGAGGTGTGCATTGAACAACCAAAAGGTTTTGAGACATTTGATCGAGAGTATCATGTGTGTAGACTCAAGTGAGCATCATACATTCTTAAACAAGCACCTCATGTTTGGTACATCAGGATCAATAGCTATCTAACTGGCTTGGGCTTCGCCAAAAGTGAGGTGGATGAAAACCTCTATCATCTCTTGGTAGAAGGTAAATTTCTAATTATTTTCTTGTATGTGGATGATCTAATTTTAACTAGTGATGAGCATCTGATCATACCCTGCAAGGAGGACCTTACAAGGGAGTTTGAAATGAAATACATGGGTCTCATGCACTACTTCCTCAGGTTGGAGGTATGGAAAGGCAATGGGGAACTGTTTGTCTCTCTAGGCAAGTATTAAAATGATATAAATTAGAGATTTCACATGGATAGTTGCAAACCCATGGAGATACCTCTAGCGACCAACTGGAGGAAGGAGGATGCCACTTCAGGTAATAAGTGGATGCTACCATTTATCAACAACTAGTGGGTTCACTAATGTATTTTGTGAACACACGACCATATATGTGCTATGGATTCAACTAGATGAGCCAAGCTATGGTTAGTCCAACCTAATTATTTTGGAAGGAATCTAAGCATGTTTTATGGCACCTCAGAGGCACTACCAAGTTTTGACTATGGTATAGACAGATAGAGGGAGTGAAGCTATGTGGCTTCACAGATGCAGATTGGGTGGGGAGTCCATCAGACCAGAAGAGTACATCAAGTGGAATTTTTTAGTGTCAAGTCCGCAGTTGTTTCCTGGTATAGTAGAAAGCAAATATATGTGGTGCTCAGTTTGGCAGAAGCAAAATACATGGTTGCAAGTCAAGCAACATGTTAGTCGATCTGGATGAGAAAGATATGTGTTGGATTGTTTGGTCAAATGATGGATCCAACTGTGATCTACTATGATAATCAGAGTTGCATCAAGCTCTTTAAGAATCTTTTTTTTCATTATCAATCCAAGCATATAGATATATGGTATCACCATTTACAGGATTGTGTGTAGAGGCGGATAATGTTGTTGCATTTAATTCCAACAGAGGAATAAGATAATTACATTTTGGCAAAGGTCTTGTCAAGAGGTAATTTTGAGTTCAACAGGTGTAGGATAGGGTTTGTTGACAATCCCTTTCTTGTTGAGATGGAGTGTTGAACAATGCAACAAGAAATTCTCATGATGTTTCCTTGATTAAATTGAGAAAATTCGAATTTCCACATCACCAGGAAACTTGGATGTAATTAACTTGTGTGAAATGGCTTGTGTCACCTAGTTTACTTAGTAAATTTGGGTTGAAGGAGTTAGATTTCAGTTAATCATGTTTGATTTTTAATTTGTAGCAATAAAAGTTAGTTATCTCAAGTTGTTTTCAGTTAACTAGTTCCAATTGTTGGAGGAACTAGTGGAAGGTCATTTGTGCAGTGGGACTTTAGTAAAACTCAATGATCATCTAGTTAAGTAATCTATAAACCCAAAATATCTAGTGCATGTAGAGAATTAGAGTTATCCAATTGAGGTGGAGATTCCAAGGAAGTGCAATATCAATTCTAGACTATTCCGGAGTATAAAAGTGTTGCATGCAACCTGATGATCAACCTGAGGAATTGCGAAATCCATTCTGGAGAAATTCATAAATAATTGGGACCTAATGTGTCAAGGAATAGCATAAGGAAATAGGATCTCAAGCAGAGGAAATTTTTGACTAAGTCTAGGTCAGAGCCTCTCAGTGAGCAGAGAGATATGTTATGCACTTGCAAGTTGTGTTATGTTGATCAAAGCAATTGTAATACATCTCTATTCATCATATCAATGAAAGCAGGCATTGTGGGTTTTAGTAGGTTGCTTTCCCTGGTAAAAATACTTATTGCATGTGTGTTATTTATTATTGCATGTCTGAAATTTTTGTTCTATATTGTGAATTAATTTTCGTGGAGCAGTAGAATAGGTTTGTGTCTTGATATTTTTATTAAAACTTCGTGATAAGCTGCAAATATACATCATAATTTCTCATGTATTTGGATATTATTTTCAAAAGAATATTGAAAATCAAGAATGTCTCTTGAATGAGAGCACAATTGATGTGCCTATATGGATTTTATGGCTAAGTATCCCTTCAATTTTTAGTTTGACATAAGGCTACATTGTTATAATCTTTGCACCTTAAAAATCATAATACATTAATAATTACATTCTACTTCAAGTGGAGGACTTCCTTTTACAATGAATACAATGTATAAGACATTATTTAATCATCCTAAGCCTATGTATTCTTAGTGTGTGTGTGTGTGTACAAAGGCTGCAATTATAATGAAATGGTACAATGGAAGGTTCTAGACAACATAACAATGTAACAGTAGAAATGTAATAACTTGATATATAGTGTTTAATAAGGGGTTTTAGGGTTAACACGGGGCTTATATAGGGATCAGAATTCCCCTCCCCTTCAAATAGGTGTTGTCCTCAACAATGACTAACTACAGGTGTCTCTGCATGAGCAACTAATTTTCTCATACTGCCTCTTCCACTAGTAGATTCTTCCATTCGATGATATACTCAGTAATTGATCAATTTATCGGTTTCTTAATATTTGTTTCTAGGATCAGTATGGTTATAATATGATATTACCTTCTTCATTAATCTCTAGAAAAATAATGTGGGCTGAAATCTTTTCACTAATTGCCTTCTCTAATCAAGAAACATGGAAGATAGGAGATACACATGAATATGGGTGCAACTCCATTTTGTAGGTCATAATTCTAATCCATTGCAACATCTTATAGGGACCATAATACCTTGATGATAATTTATTGTCCTTAATTTTTTAATTTTTTTCTAGAGGGACATTTTTTTATATGGTTAGAGTTTCACAAATATCTAATCCCCCACTTTAAATTCCCTTTCATTGTCATGATGTTGATCTTCATATTGTTTCATCCTATTTCATGCTATAATCAAGTATAGTTTGAGAACCTATTGTTGGTTCCCTGTGTGGTCCTCCACTACTTAAGCCTTTACAATCCCTTTCAAAGGTGATGTGATGGGTGGAGGATGATATGCATAAAGTGGCATAGATAAGAACAATTTTGATGAAGTATGGAAGGATGTATTTTACCACCATTGTTCTAAGGGAAACCACTTGACCCATTGTGTCTGTTTATTAGATGCAAAGCAAAGTAGATATCCTTCTAGACATTTATTCACAATCTCAGTTTTCCTATGGAATTGACGATGGTAACTTGAGATCTAGGCCAATTGAGTAGCCAAATAAGGAAATAATTCAGTCCAAAAAATTCTAGCTAAAATTGGGTCTCTGTCACTTACAATGATATTTGGTATTCCATATAGATTTTGGAATATTTCCATGAATTCATCTACCAAATTAGTTGCTTTAAAAGGATGATAAGGGGAGAAAAAATGGGCATAGTTTGTCATTCAATGTATCACTACCATAATGACATTATTTTCTTCAAATTTGGAAAATATAATAAAATTTATTGAAACTTCTTCTCAATGCTAGATTGGTATCGGTAATGGTTTTAAGAGACATAGGGTCTTGATTATCTCATGTTTATTATGTTGGCATACCAAACATACAGCCACACACTTTTTCACATATACTTTAAGACCTTCTAAAAAAGACTTTCTTGATCTTATTGTATGTTTTTAAAAACTCTAGATGTGCTCCCACAAGGGAAGTGTGTAATTTCAAAAGAACCTTCTATTTTCATTGAGAATTCTTACATATGTAAAAGTGATACTGTAGTGGTTGAAGGAACTTGCATACTTTCTTAGTTTGATTCCATTATATCCTTGCTTCTGCCACCCTATCAAATTGTAGAATATAAACAATGAAAATTGAAACCTATATATATTCCTCTTTCCTTAAGAGTGCATATACCATAACATTTTTTTCCCTTTTTATTGGTAAATTCAAAACCATATCATATCATATTTTTAATCCATTTTTGTTTCTCTTATGAATACAATTGGTTTTCTAAGAAGTACTTCAAACTATCATGATATGTTTATACCTCGAAGTGTCTTCCTATTAGGTACGAACTCCATTTTCTAAATACATGGAGTATGGTCAATATTTATTTTTCATAGATGGGTTTGAATAAATTATTTCTTTTAAGTTCACTACTTCTAAGGAAAGGGTCCCACTTCTTGCATCAAAACTGCACCAATGACATGGCCCGAGGCATCAAACTCTACGATGAAGGTTTTTTTGAATTCAGGTGTGGTCAGGATGAGAGTTGTATGCATAGCCTCTTTAAGTTTTTCAAAATATTTTATTACTTCTTTAGCCAAACAAAATGTTTTGTTCTTCAATAACTTTATTATAGGTGATGTTATTTGATGATAATTGTTGACAAAATTGAGGTAATATCCTATCAAATGTAAAAATCCTATAATGTTCTTCAAGATATTTGGGATTGTTCATTCCCTAATAGCTTTGGTTTTGGTAGGGTCCAATTTTACACCTTCATGGGATACAACATGACCCCAATATTCCATTTCTTGAAGCCCGAAGGCAGACTTAGAAGGATTTTCATATATTTGTTTCTCTTCCAAAAGTGTTAAGACCCTGCCAAAATGTTGTACTTGCTCTTCCCAAGATTTGATGTAGATTAATATGTCATCAAAAATACTAACAAAAATTTTCTAAGGAAGGTTTTGAAGATAGAATTTGTCCATATTTGAAATTCTAAAGGTGCATTAGTAATTCCAAATGGCATAACCAAAAAATCCCTGATGACCTTCATGTGTTGTAAAGCTTGTTATGGGATTATCTTATTGCCTCATTATGATTTGATGATATGAGAATGGAGAAAATTTTGTTTGATGCAATTTTTCTAATAATTCATCAATGACAAGAATAAGAAACTTATATTTCATTGTTGTTTCGTTTAATTGGGTGTAATTTGGATACATACACCATGAACCATCCTTTTTTTATAACCATAAACACTAGTGAAGAGAAAGCACTCCACCTAGGTTGATTGATTCCATCTTCTAACATTTCTTGAACCATAGGCTCAATCTGGCTCTTCTATGCAAATGGGATACCCTTAAGGCCTAATGTTAGGTGCTACACTTCCAACTTGGAAATGAATAACATGGTTATGATTTCAAGTAGGCCGAAAACTCGTAAGCATCTCTTTAAATAGCTTAGAATGGTTGTTGATAACTTTTTGTACATCCAATGGACTAGATGATATAGATATTTCAACATGTAATGAACACAATTATGCAATTGCACCATGGTGTCCCATTTTTAGCAAATTTTTCATGCTATTAAATCTTATCACTTTAGAGGGCTTCCCTTCGACACCTCTAAGCTCAATTCCTTCCCTTCTAAGGAAAATATCATGAAAATATCTTGAAATTTAAGGTTCATCTATCTCAATAATTATAATCGTTGGAACACCTAATACAAAAAGAACAACACCCATTTGGACTGAAACCGTGAAACTGTCCAATAAGTACTCCCCATATTCAGCTTAATATGATGGAACTTCCCTTAAAAATTTATGGTAACTCTACCTGCAATTATTACTTGAAGTTTCAGTGTCAGATATACAAAACAAATAATATTTTTTTCCAATTGTGAATTGATGAAGTTATGGGTACTACCTAAATCAATCAACACTATTACCTTTTTTATATATATCCTCGTATCTTGGGGTTTTTGGAGTACTAATTCTAGCCATTGCATGACAAGATATTGTTGGAGTAGTATCTTTTAACTCTATATCTTGTGACAATTCCAATTCTTGATCTTCTTGATCTTCACAATCTATGTATAAAAAATTATTCTCACCACATTTATGCTCCTCATGATACTAGTTTTCATATTTGAAACATATTCCCTTCATTCTTATTTCATCCATTTTCTGATATGTCAATCTTGTTGGTTCAAGCGAGGCAGTGTGATGTTCTCTATAGTTATTAGTGACAAATTTTCTAATAGTCATATTTTTACTTTAAACTTTCCTTTCCAAACACAAATCATGATTTTGGGGTTTAGATTCAAAGATATTCACCTCATGTTGGATTCTTTCCCTTAAATTTCCGATAAAGAGGTTTAACAAATTACCCTATGAAAATTTCTTTACCTTAAGACTTCACTCTTGGAATTGTTAAATGTGTTCCATAATTGGGCATTTTTGCCAAATATTTACCAATTTAATAAAGAATGTATTGCTCTTAATTTGTCCATAATGTACTATCAATTGCTCCATAAAAATTGACCAAGATACAATAGAATCCTTTTTCCATTCGTAAATCCAATGATACCATACAAATTGGTCTTGTTCTAGATACATGGATGCCATATTTATCTTTTGTAAGGATTTCACTTGGTGTAGATCAAAGTATTGCTTCGTCTGAAATATACATGTTATAGGATCGTTAACATTGAACTTCCTTATATTGGTCTTTGGAATGTAGTAGTTCCTTGGTGCTAACTTGAAGCCCTTATGATGTGGAGTTTGAAGTGAAAAAACATGACCATGGCTCTGTGATTAACTATTTTTTCACTCTAATTATGATAAATTACTCCTCATATGTGATTGATTTCCAACACAATTGCTCTCATTATTTTCATGATTTCCTTGGATCTCAATATTCCTTTTATGGAACCTCTACAAGAGATGCTTTTTCGGGGTATTGTTGGATTTTGTCTTTCTTCCTTATGGATTTTTGTATGTCTTATTTTCATACATGAAATTTTATATTTATTCATGGATTTTTTGTATTTCTTCCTTGTTTTATTTCATCCTTTTTTCTATATGTTACAACTAACCTTCCAACCTGGATATTCGATACTAGACATCCTTTATTCTTCATGAGTCATGGATGGAATTTTTAGAGGCTTAAGTGCTGAATTAACTTTTGAATCACCCCTAGGACCCATGTGAGAAAATAATAATGCTCCTTATTTTCATCTTTATCACAAATTTTGAATATAAAAAAATTAGATCTTCTAATCAAAAGGTATGCCAATTGTAAGTTACATACCTTTCAAAACCCTAATTTGCGGACTATTTGGATTATTGATCTTTGTCTCAATATATCTATGATATTTTATCCCTTCTAAATTTGATAATTAAACCTACAATAGGTTGATATGTCTTCTATGCAATTCGTGGGATTGAAAAAAAATTGATTTGTCAAGTGAAAGTTATGATAACTTTTCCAAACATTTTTGAATTTTTACCTCTTCCCAAGATAAAACTTATATATTGCTTAACGTCTCCGATTATTCAAATATGATTCTAATATTTTTAACCCATAGTGTTTTAGTATGTATCCTTAGATCTCTAAATAATTCAAAGCCTGAAGTGTCCTTTAAAAAAAACTACAGTGAAAATGTCATGATCACTCAGTTTAAAATTGATTTCAGGATCGTTCGCAAATCCTAAATCCCATGTGGCATATCTCTGAAATTTTTGTGAACCAAAATATAAAATTTTTACCAGATATATCTTGAGATGTTTTCTCAATATTTTCAAAATATCACTTTCTGAATATTCTCAAAAAATAATTATAACAAAAAATTCACGATCACTTGTTTGAAATTGTTTTCAATACCATTTACACTTCCATGTTGTATATCTCTAAAAGTATAATGATTCAAAATGTAAAAAATTTGGCAAACATATTGAGATGTCCTATTAACCATTTCAAATTTCATGATCTAAAACCTCTTTGAAAAATGTTATAGCAAAAAATATGAGATATCTTGATTAAAGCAACAAAAACCTAGGATCATAGCTTTGATACCAAATGTTCTAAACCTTGCACTATAAAACTAATAAGAAACCAATAATTATAGTCCACTTTAAGGGGAAAATCTCCTTTTGCAATGAATACAATGTATGAGACAAGATTTGATGATACTCTTTATATAATATATATATATATATATATATATATATAATATATATGAGAGACAAAGGGTACAATTATAACTGAAATCTTACAATGAAAATTTCCAGCTAATATAAATATAAAATAAAATATAATAACTCAATATTTAAGGCTAATAAGGAGTTTAGAATTAATATGGGAATTTATGTAGGGCCTAAATATATTTTGAAATTTTCTCTACCATTAATTTCTAGGAGACATTCTATCTTAGAAGACATTCTAAGACATAAATTAATATAATATTGATAATCATAATCATTAATATACACCAATTTTCAAATACAAATCTACCAAATTTCTAAATAAATCAGTTAATATTGGGAATGACATAAAAATTTCATTCATATATCTCTATTATTTTGTGTGAGCAATTGTGCATTCAAAATTATGTGCAAAAGGATTTTTAGATTCAATATACAATGAAATCTTATTTGCAGTTTCTTTATTAACATAAAAGTTAAATAAGAAATTAGAATTCAACTCATTTTTAAACTTGTGAATCTATAGTAATGAAATAAATAGAAACACTATTAAAATTCAACCTATTTTTAAACTTGTAAAATTATCGTAATGAAATAAGCAAAAACCCTTATTTATCTCATTAAAACCAATACATTTGCTTTTACTACCAACCTTGTTATCATATTCTTAATAGGACGACTAAAACTTCATAGCAAGTGTACAATCTTTTTACTTGAAGATGTAAAAGTTGGAAAGCTTTTAGTCCATGTGAATTTGACAAGTGTCTTGGTAAATTCACAAAGCATTTTTGTTTTAATGAACATTGTTCATTAGTACAAGTATTTTTTAATAGAAAGTTTATAGGAGACTTAAAAAGTTTTTGGCTATTTTTTAATTTTATCATTCCTCATTGTTTATAATTTTTATTATTTGTATATTTATAATAATAAAGGTTAAGGAACAATAAAATAAAATTAGGTTTTAAATTTTTAAAAATTACTTAATATGAATATAATACTTCTATAATCATTAATTTAATTATTTAGAGAATTTTCGGCGAAATCAATGAAATCTATTTTTGTGAACTGCAGTTTCGATACCAACAGTTCGTTGGCATTACATCCGTCAGCGACAGTTGGTAACCAAATCCAAGCCCCGCTGATTAAATAGTGTGTGCAGAGACTCCCACGGCTAAATTCTCAACGGCTATTTCTCCAAACTGGCCAATTTTGACCTAATGCCAGTCACTCAAACAAAAATTATTCCTTGATAATCTTAATATAATTAGTTTTACCTAAGGAAGTTAGTTAATAGGATAATTAACCTAATAATTAAATAATAATCATAAGTATAGTCTATAACTTTATTTAGATAAATAATTAATTATTATTGTCAATTGTAAAATAAGGGTCCAAAAACTAAATAATAAATTATTTATATATTAATCTTTTTACTTATATTTATTTTTCATATTATTAATTAATCTATATTTATATATTAATTTCTTATTCCAATACTGAAATTTCTTTACTATTATTCCTAGAAGTTATTAAATTTATAGGTACATTATATGTCATAGGTACATATTATACTTATTTAATCATAATTTATTATTTGTCATTTACAACCAAAGGTCAAAAATAAATTAATAAAATATTTTTTAATTCCTTTAATTCTATATTTATCACTTAATCTATATTAATTTAGTATTCCAATACTATAAATTAAGTCGTATTCTTGATATGAAATAAGTGAATTAATTTTTAGAAAAATCAAGGTGAATTAATTTATATTCTTTTATTTATCAAGGTCATTTTGAAATTTAATACATAAGTTATAGCCTCAATCTAATATAATTTCATAAGTAAGTAATCTATATCTATTTAATAATTATTAATCCAATAATATTACTAACATAACCCTTGTAATTGGGTAATTATATTCTTATATATAAGGTCAAAATTATATATGCAATAGGAAGGATATTAATATGATCATAATCGTTATTACAATTCTAACGGTGAAATTATGAAACCTAATCTAATTATTTTAGGAATATTATGAGCCAAATTTTTAATATTTAGGTTAAATGAAACCCAAAAATCAACTAAAGGAGATAAGGATAAAACCTTTATGGCTCGAAATTAACTAAAACCTATAAAAAAACTAAAACACCGCAAATTACTAGGACAAACCAGACAAAATTTAAGGGAGGCCAGGACAAAA
>APFE030020739.1:40669-51582 GCA_000404065.3 Pinus taeda | reverse complement strand
GAATAATACCTCCAAATCCTGCTAGCCCAGGGTTGCCTTTAGAGGCTCCATCAAAGTTGAGTTTGTATGAGTTGATGGGTGGGGCAATCCAGCTACTGACTTCCTTGATATTGCAATTCGTTGTCTGATGCATGGCATACTCTTGTGGCAGCTGCAGCTTCCTATTGTCGAGGATGTTTTTCTCATTGTCTGTGGTAGGGAGGTCCTCTTTTGTCCATGATCGAAGAAGCATAGTTTCTCTGAGATTGCCATGCAGTCTACTCCAGATTTCCTCAATAGGTGAGCTCTGGTTTTTGAATATGCGCCTATTCCTTTCCTTCCAAATGTTCCATAATACTGTGCCTGGGATAATGTTCCACAGGTAGTTGAGAATCTCACAATCATAGGGGCCTTTCGGCCACTGTCGGATGGTATCAATGATTTCGCCAGTTCCTTTGCATCTTTTTTGACATCTGAAGCCAACCTTCTCCCATAGCTGATTTGCAATTGAGTATGTATCTAGAAGATGCTGCAAGGTTTCCTCATTTTGAAAGCAGTTGTGGCATATCGAAGGACCTTGGAAATTGCTTCTCCTCAGCTTATCCCTGGTGAGAATCTTTTTGTGCCCAACCATCTAGAGGAAGTGGGAGATTTTGGGCCAAGCTTTGAAGCCCCAAATTCTCCCCCAGAGAGGATCCGGCCTGGTGGGGAAGTCGCCTATAAGATTATAGGCTTCGGAAGTGGAATAAGATCCTCTAGGTAGATAGCCCCATCTGAGTATGTCATCGTTGTTCTCATACTGGATGCTTCTCTTCTTTAACTCGTTCTCAAGTGCTGCTACTTCCTGAGTGCTTGTGATACTGGTTATCTGATTACTTGGTCGCCATTTCCTGAATTCATTTTCTGTTTCCTGTTCCCAGAATCGATGGACAGTTTCCTTCTGCTGCTCCTGTCTGTTCAGAATGATCATTGAAGGAAGATCACTCGAGAGTTTGGGCAATTGGTTCCAAGTGTCAGTCCAAAATCTAGCACTGTGACCATTCCTAATTTCCCAAAAGCTGTGCTTCTGAATGCGCTGATGATGCTGCTTGGCGGCATTCCAAATAAGTGACCCTTTGTTTGTGGGCGTGAATCTTATGAGCTCTGCTTGGGGCATGTTGTTGGTATATTTGGCTGTCCATATTTTATCCCATAGCTTATCTGGATTAGTCACCCATTGCCACCATATTTTGGCGTTCATGATGGTGTTGTTGTACTCTGGATCTCTAAGTCCTATGCTGCCTTTGATTTTGGGCCTGCAGACAGTATCCCATTTCACAAGTGCCCATTTGCGGTTAGTGGCTGAGCTTCCCCACAAAAATTCACACTGCAGGTTTCTCAACCTTTTTAATACCCACTTTGGTGCAGCAAGGATAGAAAAAAGATAGAGAGGCATGGCTTGGAGGATGGACTTAATAAGCACAACCCGACTAGCTAGATTGAGGGAGCGGTGAGTCCATAGATTGAGTTTTGAATCGAGCTTCTCAAGAAGAGTGCACCAAGCAGGCTGCTTTAAGGCCGAGGCAGTGAGGGGAGCTCCAAGGTATGTGGATGGGAGAGAGGCGGTGTGGAAGCCTAGGATACGGGAAACGACAGATTTAACCGACGGAGGGGTGTGGAAGAAGAAGATTTGTGATTTGGAGCAATTGACCTGGGTGCCAGAGGCTTCAGAGAAGTCGTTGAGCAGGGATTTCAAACAAGAGCCTTCCTGAACCGAGGGATAACCATAGAGCATGGTGTCATCAACAAATTGCTGATGAGAGGAGGCCATGGAATTGTGGATAGAGATTCCTCTAAGCTGATTAGAATGGAGGGCCTGCTTGATGTGTTTGTCAAGTCCTTCAGCCATTATCACAAATAAGAAAGGGGAGAGGGGGTCCCCTTGTCTTATGCCTCTGGAGGGTTTAAAAGGGCAGGAGGGAAAACCATTGACAAGGATGGAGAAATGAGTGGAGGTGATAAGGCTCATGATCCAGCGAACCCAAGTGGAGCAAAAGCCAAAAGCTTTCAACATATGTTGAATATAAGACCAGCTGAGCTTTTCGAAAGCTTTGGAGAGATCAAGTTTGAGTAACATTACAGCTTGCTTGGATTGCTTGAGCGAATGAATGATTTCATGTGTGAGGATAATGCCATCCATTATCTGTCTGCCTTCGACATAACCCGACTGCTCCGGAGAGATGAGTATGGGTAGAAGAGGATTTAACCTGTTAGCAATGAATTTGGATATGACTTTATAAATGACGTTACAGAGAGCAATGGGCCTGAATTTATCAGGTGTAGTGGAGTTTTCCTCTTTGGGGATGAGAGTAATGAAAGTGGAGTTGAGGGAGGGGAGAAGCCATTGCAGAGCTCTGGATTCCTCTACTATTTGCCAAACCTCCATTTTAATCAAATCCCAGAAAGCATGAAAAAACGTGGTCGTGAAACCATCTGGTCCGGGGGCCTTACCTTCTTTGAGCTGCGCCATTGCCTCATCTACCTCCTGGATAAGAATTGGGCGCATGAGTGACTCGTTGTGTTCCTCTGTGACAAGCTTAGGAATATTGCTGGTTATTTTTCCAATCGCCCGTTGCCGATCCACTGCCTGCTCTTGGTGTACCTGCTGGAAATGATTGAGGAGAATTTCTTCTATTTCCTCATGCTCCTCAACTTTTGCCCCTTCTTGGTTCTGGATGAAAGGAATCTTATTATGCATCCTTCTCTGCACTGTAGTTCTATGGAAGAACTTGGTGTTGCGCTCTCCTTCTTTTAGCCATCTGACCCTTGATTTTTGCCTCCAATAAATTTCCTCCTGCTTTCTTCTTTCTTTAAGCTGATTGTGTATGTGTCGTTCTTTGTCCAAGGTTGCTTCCATGTGCCCAGTATTAATTATTTTCTGATGGAGATCCCTCAGCTACTGATTGAGCTCCTGTTGCGCCTCAAACATATTCCCAAAGGTCTCTCGATTCCAATGTTTTAGGTGACTTTTTAGAAATCGCAATTTCTGCTGTAGCTGGTACATTTTTGAGCCCTCTGGTGGGATGAAGGAGGCCCATATGGTTCTGACGAAGTCCTTGAATGCTAGGTGTGTTAGCCAAAATCCCTCAAAACAAAAAGGTCTTTTGGTTCGATCCCCTGGTCGCTACCATTGCAAAGCGATCGGCCAGTGATCCGACCCAGAGTGGGCCAAGATTGCAGCAGTGAGATCACCTCTGAGATGCACCGCATTATCCGAGATCAGGAAGTGATCTAGTTTAGAAGCAATCTGATGCTTGCCACCTCTGCGATTGCTCCAGGTGAAAGTGCCATTACAGAATGGTATATCTATGAGAGAGGCGTTTTGGATGAAGTCCTTGAAGTGATCTACTTCAGGTTCCAATCTGGTTCTGCCTCCTATCTTGTCCTCTATTTTGGTTATCATGTTGAAGTCCCATGCAACGATCTAAAGTGGATGTTGCCTATTTGAGCTTAGCACTTCAATGGTGTCGAGGAGCGCTCTTTTACTTCCAGTGTCCTGCGGAAAATAGACGTTGGATAGGTTACCATGTATGTTGATGCCTAAAATGTGAAAGGCAGCTTGAATGAGGTGATGGGAGGCGTGGAAATCAGTGAGCGATACAGCTTGGGTGTTCCAAGCTATTGCAAGCCCACCAGAGGCTCCCGTAGCATCCACAGCAACAGATCGGCATCCTGGCCAGGCCTTTGAGAGTTTGCGACCCAGCGTAGTACTATTGCATTTGGTTTCTTGGAGGAAACACATCTGCGGATTTTCCATCTTGATCATGTTTTTTAACATCCTATATTTTCCTGGGCTATTAAGCCCTCTTAAATTCCAGGATACAAGCTTCATGGTTCAACTAGTTTGGGCAGGGCTGTAGTACTTCGTCAGCTTCGCATATCTACCGGAGTCCACTAGGAGTTTTCTGATCTCTATTATTCTCTGGAGATCTGTCTTCCTCCCTCTTTTTTTGGTTTCCTTTGGACGCAAGTTGCTGTCCCAAGTGCTGCCAGGTTGTATGCCTAGTTGGTGTTGGTGGAAAGCTCTGGAGATGACCACTTCCAACTTTTCTAGATCTGTCTCAGAAATGGATTCATATGCCTTTTTTTTGCAAGATGGCTCTAGTTCAATGATATCCAAACCGTGTAGATCTATGCTTTCTGGCTCTTCCTCCATTTTTTGCACTTGACTAGTTTCCTCTTGATTGGTCTCTGAGTCCTGCGAGGGGATCGTCTTCCCATCCACCTCCATTTCCTTTGGGATCTCTGCTGTGTCTTTCGGATGCCTGCTTAAGATGGTCGGGATGATCATGGGAGATTTAGACTTGGGAGGGGAGCTGGATGGAGGGGGCTGGGTGGAAGAGGAAGGGCGAGCAGGGATACCATCAGTATCAAGGGGTTTATCATCTGAGAAATCGCCTAGAATGTCAAAGCTATTTTTGGAAGCGGGATGCTGGGATTTGGTAGGCTGGGGTTTGGACCCATTCTGAGGCTTTTTATGCGAGCGATTCCTACTGGGGACTCTGGTGAAACCATCTTGAGATGGGGAATCAGACGATTCAGAGGAGTTGGCTTTGGCATTGAGAGGGCAATCCCGAAACAGATGCCCCAGTGCATGGCATCTCCTGCACCTGAAAGGCACATGCTCATAATCAAGAGCCTGGATCCACTCCTCGTCGCGATGGGCAAGGGTAACTGACTCAGTTAGAGCTTCATTCAGACGGATAAAGACACATATTCTTGCATAGGAGATATACTTACGGGTTTTTGTTTCGTCTGCTACCCTGATGTATTCTCCCACCCCGTTTCCTATGCCCTTTAGACAATCTTCTTCCTAGTATTCATCGGGGAGTGAGTATAATCGGATCCATACTGGTGCCCAAGTGAGATCTTCCTTGTCAGGGTTGAATCTGGGCATCCAGTCCCTCATGTAGAGACCTGCCGAGTTGAAGAAATACGGTCCTCCTCCTAGGATCCTGTATTTGTCTTCCAGGCAAAAAAAGATGGCAGTGAAGACACCCTTTGGTCCCAGCTGGAGAGTGACATCTCCCTTAGGCTTCCATTTTGCCGCAATCCAGCCATTTAAGGCTCGTTCGGTTGGCCAAAACCCTATGAATTTTCCAATGATAGCGTGATCTTTCATAAACTCTATCCTTCTATCGATCTTATCTCCGGGCAGTTCTATTCGTGGCCTTTCTTTGGCTACAGATCGACAGGTAGATGAAGTGACCTTCGGGTTGTTCGCCTGAGTCTCTTGTTCTTCTGGTGGATGATTGTCATTTCCTTGTTGCTTTTTCCCTTTGCTGAGAATGTCTGGATCAACAGATCCAAAGATGACCTCAGGCCTTGGGTTGTGCAGTGAGGGGGAGGGCTTTGACGCCCCCCCTGAGGCGGAACCATTGTCCTTCGCTGATCCCCTTCAGCGCTGTCACACTGCAGAGAATCCTGAACAGAGCCTGAACTCGATCCTCATTACTGTCGGCGCCGTTAAGGGTTTCTTCCTCAGAACCCTAGCTCTCCCATTCGCTCTCCAAGTAGGGATCCTTTATGTGGCACCCAATGTTGTTCTTGCCATTGTTTATAATTATTATTGGATTTATCCAATATTTCATGAATTTGTTGGTGAATGTGTTGAATGCAGTTGATAAACTTGGTGGCTTTATCAACTTCAGATTGAACACGTGTAGATTCTACCTATTTAGTTGCAAGAGGTATTGCAACTTCAATGGGACATAATGGTTGAAATCTTAGGCCCACTTGAAAGGGGCTATGGCCAGTTGAGCTATGAAGAGCTCTATTGTAGCTGTGTTGAACATAGGGAAGACTCTCATCCCATGTTCGTGGATGCTTAGAGTTTTACATGTGTAGTATGTGCATGATCATCTTGTTGATGGCCTCTATATGGCCATCAGTCTAGTGGTGGAAGGCAATCAACTTGGTGAGTTTGTGTTGAAGAAAATGTAACTAGGTTCGTCTTCATAAATGTAATTTTTATCTTTGTACTTGTAAAAGAAAAGAAATATTATTATTGTAAATTATAAAATGAGTTTCTTTCTCATTACATAGGTCCAGCACATGTTGAAGTGTTATAGGAAAGTCAAAGAGTCAAATAAAATGTTAAAGAGCTATTCTTGAGCATATATGTAATGTATATGAGTCAACCTAGTGTCTAGATCAACCCTCCAAGACAAGCATAATCCTCCTGAAGAAGGGAGCAAGCAAAACAATGGAGAAAGAAATTATACTAGATATAGAAATATTGGCTCTGGACAAACAATTATAAATATGCGGCTAGAGTCACCACAAAGAGACAGAAATTTAGAAAATCCTCTGCAACTTTAGACAAGGACAGAACCTCAACATACCTTTGAAATCTCGGTAACAATTACAGTGACATCTTAGTACACATCTTTGAAATCTCAGACAAGTGAAATGGTACAGGAATCTTGGATGAAGACAATATTACAGTGTTTTGGTTGGAGAAGGATTCTATGGTTTTGGGATCGATATGATAGGGGTATACAATCTCTCACAGTATCGACATAGCTATGATAAGAAGGAACTCAATAATCCCACAATGATATACTCTCAGCATAACTCTGATCTCAGTGTAAGGAGAATATAATTATAGTCTCAGTGAAGATATCAGTAAGAAAGATAGATTCACATTCTTGGCATAACTATTATGATGAGGATCACAGTAATACTCTCTTAGCATACTTCTAGATGCTGTCATAAGTCTCAGTACAACAATGTTGCAACAATAGTGATATCAATAATGACCTTGATAGTACAACAATAGTGAAGACCTCGGTGAAGCAACAGTGATGATGATGAACTGAGCAATGACAAAGGAGAGGATTGGTGTCTTGGTCTTGGAGTGGCCTAATAGGTCAAGGGTCATGGTCTTGGTATTTGTCAATTGGAATCTCTATAAGAATAATTTTGTGCGGGTTTTCCTCTAAAAGAGTGAGAGGTTTTGGCCCTAGAAAAAATCCAACATTTTGTGTTATTGTCTCTTGTATTTTGATAACTATTTGATGAACTAAAGAAGACACACTCTAATAATAAGGAAAGATTGTACTAATAAGAAAAACCTCACAAATAGTTATCATACTAAGAGGAATCTCATTAACTGCACTTGCCCTAGATTCTTCAACATCGTATCAGAGTTAAGGTGTTGAAGTCAAAGGAAGGGCAACAAAAATAGATACTCAAGGATCAACTTCAAGAAGGGCATTAATGCAAGTTGAAGGGATTTGTCAAGATTGAAGGATTAGTCTACAACAAGCAGTCTACAACAACAAGAAGATTTTATCTCCATAGTCATGATCAAAAGGCCACCAAGACCCTCATCAAGATGTCTAAAAAGAAAAGGACCTCAAAATCAAAGATCAGATCATCTTGGAATAGGTTGAAACCCTAGCAGCAATTCTGATCGACACCACCAAAAGAAGGCAAAACATATCAAAGGCAATAAGGTATTGTTATTATCTCCAAGGTTATAAATCAAGTAAGGATCATCTCCTTTCCCTAGAAGAATATCATCCAAGGAAGCAACAAATCATCCTCATCAAAAGGAGAAACCTTTTTCTATAGAGGAAAAGGCTTTCTCATTTGAAAGATCATTCAAGAGGAAGCTCTAATGCATCTACTTCAACGACTTCCAACAAGATCAAGGTGAATATTTTATCTTCACATCTCAAGTAAGTATTTTCATTAATCAATTTGGTAAAATTAATTCACAATTGCAAGGAGATCTATATGTTGGATGGGCCATCAAAGGTTCCTTATATGAAGAAGGAGGATAGACATAGTCCTCTAAGTAGTTGAAGTCATTGAACATATCAAAAGATCTCCTCTGAATTAATGGAAAGGGATATTTATTAAAGATCCCTTCATATAGAAATATTGGATACATCAAAGAGATGTATGTGATAAACACATACTATGAAGGTGTAATGAAGAAGGTCACATGAAATATGATCTAAATGAAAGTAAAGGGTATCAAAGGATCTAGGATATATTCATAAGGTCCCATCTACAAGATCTAGGAAGGAAGATAACCATCATTAATTCATAATGCACTAACACATAATCAAGGTAACAAATATCCATGGGATAAGAAAGTTACCTCATTCCACAACTTATGGTCTCTATGCTAAATAGAGAAAGAGAAGTTGATGGAAAAGGTATTGAAGGTCAAAAGAACTCAAACATGTGCAGAAAGGAAAGACAAGTTTGGTCCTCAAGCAAAACATAATACGTATGCCTAAGATTCAATGTTATGGAAAGATTATAGAAATAAGCTCATATCACTGGAAAGATGGAGGAAGTTGAAGAAAAGGGGCCAAGGAAAGAGGGAGTAACAAATCTCTACTATGAGTAAGATGGTATCCCTCACAAAATGGTCCTATCATAAGCTCCTAAATCTTGTGTTATAAATATGACCAAGATAATAAGATACATCGTGGCATCATGGAAGCATTAGAAACAAGATCTTGTGACATCACCATGGGAATCATGAAGGACAAAATCCATGGCAAACAAAAATGAAGGATATAGGTCTTGGGAACCTTAGTGGACATTGAAAGGAAGGAATCATCCAAGAAAAATCTCATCATACATCAAGTCAAAAGGGAAACATCTGTCAGATGGAGATATACAATATCCTCAAGATCCTTTGATGGAATCCACATAGGAGGGTTCACTAATCTAGAAAGGAAGAAAGTGTTTAATCAGAAACTCCAGCCTGTGGAATTCATGGATGATGATGACATAAGAAAATAAGCATATCAAGGGATTGAAGACACTTCAATCAGGGAAGCTGCTGAAAGAATACTAGATGACATAAAGGTAAAATAAGGTATGTATGATTTTTTTTAATATTATAATGTCATGTCATATGGTTGCAGCCAACAAGGATCATTACTTCTATCTTAAGAAGCATGATCAAGAGAAACAATATATCCTCCTCTGAAAGGATGCAGGAAGGCATAAGTCACACTAGATGAAATCAACATAATATGTCCTCATATGAAGTATGAGGTGTTTGACTACAATTTATAAAATATGATTGAAAACTCCTAAGAATGGAATGTGTGAGGAAGGAAGAGATCGTAACTCGGATAAAGGTGATCAACATCCAAAAGACTAAGAAGACGTAACTAGGAAATCTCCCAAAAAGAAATGGAGACTCTGATGGAAAAAGATAAAGACCCTTTACAATAGATATCTTTGGGAGATATGTCAACATGTATGTAGGATGATAATACCTATAGAAATATGTCATGATGAAAATCCATCTCGTAAGGTATGATTTGATTTAATATTATGTTTTGATTTCTTGAATAATATCTAGATAAGTTCATGCAGGGCTACTTACAAGTACAACTAGTATTCATATGGTTGATGGAAGAAGCATGATGAGAAAGAAGTAGTCATATGACGAAGGTTCTAGATATGAGGAAGGCCACTTTCCTTGAAGAAAGGAATGACATGACGAACTAAGGAGGAAAGTGATCGATGGCTATTGCCCTACAAGGAAGAAGCTCAACAGAATTTCATGACATCAAAGAGAGAAGTTGATCAAGCAGCTAAAGGTCCCATGAAGAAGAAGTTGCTAATGTGTAGAAGAGTCCCTAGCTAAGAGGGATCTCTGACAACTTCATGATTAAAAGGGAGCTTGGGAAAGTTCTTGTTTAGAGGTAGCTTGGGTACATTCCTTTAAGGAATGGGCATATCTTCCCTAGTTGAGAGTGAGAGATAGACACAACATTATTGTCTTCACTTTGGAAGAAAGAATGGAGGATTTGGTAATCATCTGGCATTCGATGCTCTTTGAGGATGTGTAGGGAATCCAAGACAAGAGTAGGCAAGAGGACCGATATTCTTTGAGGGTTGAGAACCCAAGATAAGAATAGTCCTAAAAGGTAATACTCAGTGAACACCCAAGTGGGTATGTACCTTGAGAGACAATGATGAAGGTGTCTATAGTCATTGGTCTCAACAACATTGTGCTCTAATCTAATGAGAGATAGATCTGTCAGTTAAGGCCTTGCTGTGGAAACAATGTTGGTTACTATGATGCTATACATATGGGTTACCAATATGATTCTTCTTATGAGAAGTTCTTGAGATTGAGAATGACCAAGTACCATTATGAATGCCTCCCTATTTAAGAGGGAGTGTTGAATAAAATATAACTAGATTCGGTCTTCATAAATGTAATTTTGGTCTTTGTACTTGTAAAAGAAAAGAAATATTATTTTTGTAACTTATAAAATGTGTTTCTTGCTCATTACATAGGTCCAACACATGTTGAAGTGTTATAGGAAAGTCAAACAGTCAAAGAAAATGTTAAAGAGCTCTTCTTTAGCATATGTGTAATTTATATGACTCAAACTAGTGTTTAGATCAACCCTTCAAGACAAGCACAATCCTCTTGAAGAAGGAAGCAAGAAAAACGATGAAGAAAGTAGTTATGTCGACCTCAAAATATATATAGATATCAATTTGGATCACATATGGAGACACAACAGTTCACTCGTTCATGCTAGCTTGAATACATGGACAAACAACTATAAATATGTGGCTAGAGTCACCACATAGAGAAAGAACTTTGGACAAGCCTCTGCAACTTTGGAATAGGACAAAACCTTGGCATATGTTGGGTCCCTATAATACTAGTGATTACCCCATTACTATTGAAGTTGTACCCCTTATTAATATTGTTGTGCCCCTATTGTCCCCATATTGTTATTACTATGCCCAATAGAATCCCTCTATTGTTATTTTTGTGGCTTTATATTATTATTGTTAGGTCGGCTGGGTTATATTGTGACTCCTTAGACTCCTATATATAGAAAGGAGGTTTTGTCATTTGGATCATCCAAGAATTTTTCATTTATGTAATG
>APFE030020739.1:883-22480 GCA_000404065.3 Pinus taeda | reverse complement strand
GAAGCACTAGAGTAGTTTTCCACATTTCATGGATAATAAACTAAGTAAATCATTGACCTTGATTAAAGGGCTTCGCCCTAAAGGAATCAAAGAGAGTGGAACCTGTGATCAATCAAAATGCTACAATATCAAATAACTTCATGTCTAGCTCTAAACCACTTGGGCTAACCCTTGAGGCTATATATATATATATAATTTAGTTAAATAATAATTAGTATAATGAAATAGCATGTCTTAAAGAGCCCCACGGGGGTAGGCGAGTTGGTAATCACATTGTGGTGAAGTTCGCTTGCACGGCGGGTTCTGTATTGAAGGTCACGAGTTCAAATCCCCTGGACTAACCCGAAGCTGTGGAGAGGGGCGAGCGCAGTATCCCAGCGGTTATAGTAGTGGTGGCCAGAATCGACCCCATGTTACGCGAGTTGCGAGGCTGTCCCAGTTGCCGATTCCCCTGTCAACAAAAAAAAGAAATAGCATGTCTTAAAGGATATAATTCTTTATGAATAGAGACTCTCAGTGAGTTTGTGCTCTCATCATCATATCATTTTTACTCAACACTTATATATATTATTTATTTATGCTTATAGATATTTTCATATTCTTGATATTCTAAATATTTTTTGTGTCAAAGAATATTGTTTGTTTCATTTGGTATCAAAACCTCATTTTTTTTATCACGGATATTGTCTACACTTCATTCAGACCTTGTATGATCGGGATCTTGGCCAACCTCACATTTTATTAGCATTTACCTAATTTTGTTCCTTAACTACCCCTGTAATTTGGCCATTTAACATAAAAAAAAATGAATAAGAATAATAATAATTCATTCAACTATAAAGTTTGAAAAAAATTGAAAAAAAAAATATCTTTAAAAGAAGAGAGATAAATAAGTAATCTATCATATTGGAAAGCTAGATAAGATAGAGTTTTCTATCAACAAAACAAAAAAAACTGGATCGCAAAGATCATGCTCATTCTAAAGCCCTTTGTATTGGAAAAATCTATAGACATGGTACTCATTAAAGGAAACAAAACCTATATATTTAAGCAAGAGTAACCATTCAACAAACCAGTCATTGATTTTACTTTGGAATAGTGGTTGCAGATCGAAACACTAACTCTTCAACATCAAGGGCTCAAATTGTTGGTTACTGACAATGTATCTAGGTTACATAAGAAATTGCACGTTCAAAATCAATGCCACTTAACAGCCCATTTATCATTGCAAATACCCATCTCACAAAGTTGTTACAATAGAAGCTTTCACACCATTTTGATTGGCATTGTCTAACACTTTCGAGTTGTTAACACTCACATGATCACGTATTGATACTCATATTGCGTGGAATTTCTAACACACTCAAACCAACATTTGTTTAGTTGTGTTGCTACAAGAGAACCATTACTAGATGCGTTACGAGAATGAGAAGGTGAGAATGAGAAGGAGGTCACAAATTTGGTTTGTTTGCATATTGAGAGGAAGCGAATTGATTTAGTTCTGGAAGGTGAGGAGGTCAATGGCATGGGAAGTGATTTATTTCGGGTTGAATGTGAAGAGGCCAGCAGTGAGAGGATAAATTGGAGGAACAAGGAACAAAATGAACTTTAATTCTTTTGGGATTTTTTCTTCTTCCTATCGAGGCTTTTTGATTTTGGCTACTGTGTGATTAGAGAGACCTTCACCTTCTACATGATTGTGAGTGACTGCTTTGACTATTACATGGTATTCGTATGCTACCACATGTGAATTTTAAGTGCTCTGAGGACATTGTTCTGTAATATGAGTTCTTGTTTGTAGCAACACATTTTCAATGAATAAATGCATTTGAATTCTATTCTAAGTTCTTGTGGGTAGGTTTAAAATTTCTCTCTCTTTATGCTTTATGATTTAGTCATTGCACTATAATATATTAGTCAAAACCCAAAGTTTATGGCTATGTGCTCTGTCAGAATGATTATAGTTGTGTAGTTTGTTGTGAGAGGTAAAGATACTTGGATTACATCATATGTGCAGTAAGAAATAGATGCCCGAGATGGGACCTCACCTTCCCATCACATCAGTCAATAACATCGTTCCAATTGAAGGAAAATGGTATAGATTACAAGCGACCCATAACAAGATATTGGAGTTTATGAAATAAAGTTAGAAAGAAAAGGTAAAGGGGGTGGGTTCCCACGACAGGATCAGGGGATGTGAAGGAAAGCACGATGACTTGGTAGATGTAAATGTTGACACATAAAACCTTATTTGTATATCAATTGCAACATGTCATGCCACATCATAAAAATATAATTTTATTAAAAACAATTTAGAGCCAAAAGTTTATTTTTTCCATAATAGGAGAAACTTAATTTGAAATTAGGTGATAGTTTTAGGTGTAGGGCTATGATGATGAGGGCTATAAAAGTGTCAATGAGAGTGATTTTGTAATTCAACTCTATAATTCCTGTAAATCGGATTTAGTGTTTTCCAAATAATAATATGGTAGTCATTTCCAACATCCCAATTGATAGTAAAATTTGAACAATAAGGAATATGAGTAGGAATGAAGAAACCTAGGGGAGAATTTGGCTAACTTCTAAAGGGTTTGGAGTGAATATGCAAAAATATGCCAACATCCAGTATTCTAGAAGATGTTTTGTTGATTTTTGAACTATTCAATGGAGAAAAAGGGACCCTACATCACAAACCTATAAAATATTCCTAATTGGCATTTGCCTTCTTCAACAATATAGATAATTTTGTCTTACTAAAGTTTTTCTAGTTTTGCTTTGTTTTAAAAATAATAGTTTTGGCTAAAAATTCTAACTCTATAGAAGGTGCAAAAAGGGAAAAGTTGATGATTCTAAATCAATGCAGAGGGAAATAAGAATGGGTTGAGGAGGGGAAATTTGTTTTAGCCTTGGGATGAGGTGACCTACCATTTATTGAAATACATTTGCGAGGGAAGACTCAACATGCTTTATGCTTACTATCTCAAGTTTCTTCACTAGCCGAGGAACATCTTCCATTAGAGGTTTAAACAGAACCTAAATATCTCCTACTTACTATTTAAAACCTTGAGAGTGAGCTCCATGGTAAAGAAAGGGAAGGAGAAGGCATTAGTTGAAACATCTTGTTACGGGTGTTACATCTACATGGAGTGTGTGTGTGTATTTATTTAAAAATCATTACATGAAACAAAATATCTCTTTAAGCATCAAACACAATGTGTATCAACCAACAACTACACTAGATAAGGGCTTGGAAAAGGGAAAAAAGTAACATGTACCTAAATCATCCATCTAGAAAATTGACATTTTACAAATTAGATATTTAAATACAAAAATACATATTATAACCTCTAGCTTGTAGAACTCCAATGCTAAGTTATTTGTACTCTATCTCCCACCAATAGTCTCCAAAAGGATTTCATGGAAAATATTCAACGACAAAGTGGGGTGGGGGTGAGATATACTAATGGTTAATTTACTACCCAACCAATACAACCACCTTCATCCGTGTTAACTCTCAAGTAGGGATAAATCTTAAGGAGGATAAGAACCACAAAATCATAGTGCTCTCAAGGATCTCAACCACTCAATAATAAATAAAGGGCTTACAATTAATACAACTTAAGTATGTTGGAGAGGTTCCTAAACTTGTAACACTTCAAAATATTGTGGGATTATGGTGCGAAAAGGTATTACTACCACCTTAAGTCAATGATCACAACCATGACAATAGCAACACTAAAACTTACTACCACCTTCTATTGGTGATCACAATTATGGAAATAATGGAATCTTTGGAATTTTGGTCAAAAATAGTACAAGGAGCCAAACATACTAAAATTTAACATCCTTACATACTCTCAACCCCTTAATCCACATAGATTTGGTTGGCACAAGTACATATTATATTCAACTCACAATACTCATACATAAGTTTATGAATCCTACTAATTTATAAATCATTTACTCATGAACCAACCAATCCCAACAAGAGTATATTGCCTCTTTTATAAGCTAGCATGGCGTAATATTTTCCCCAAGATTTTTATCTTTGCCTTCCCTTTACTTGTGCAAGGAAAAATTTGGGCTTGAGGGCAAATTTAAAAGTGTCCAAAGAAACGTAAAGTGAAATGCAGCCCTTTCCCTTTATACCCATTTACCCAATTTAAACTTGGAGGTCATTTCATAGCTATTTTTCCATTTTCCAAGATTTCTAGTAACTATGATTAAATAACCACCCTCTTTGGAGGTCATTTCATAACTATTTTCCCATTTGCAAGGATTTCTAGTCACTATGATTAAATAGGTTATTTCATCCAAGAGACTAGTGTATACATACAATATTATAATCATAATACATTGCATGAAGTGTCTAATTAACCAATCATAAATAGTAAATTATATTATGAACCCCATTAAATGGAGAAGGTACCCAATATATGTGTACATAATATTAAGCCATACAACATGTGTATACATCATAAACCATATCATAGACAAGGTATCCAATCAATCATAGCAGGGTAACTAATCATACCAATAATCATAACATGGTATTCAATAATATCACTAATCAAAAGAATATATTCAATCATAACAATAACCATTATCATAGAATGGTATCCAATCACATGTACATATCATCAATTATAATATGAAACTACCCTATGGCAAGGTAGCTAATACATGTATACATCATCGATCATAATATGAAGCTACTCTATGGAAAGATATCTAACACATGTATAAATTATCAATAATAATATGAAATCACTAAAATGATATGGTATCTAATGCTTGTACACATCGTCAATCATAATATGAAACCAATCCACTGGCAATGTATCTAACACGTGCATAGATATCATGAAATATCTTTTAGTCATGGAATCCACATAAGCCTCATTATAATAGAGCATATACACATATTGTTGAAAATAGCAACAAGAAATGCTAAATATAGAAGTGCTAAAAATAGCACTGCCATAAATAGCATTTCGGGATACCTTCCTATTTTAGTTAGTCCCTGAACTAAAATTGAGAAGTAAAATTCGAATTTTTCTTAGAACTGTTTGATTAATAATTATTATTTCATCATGAGTTAATTAGTTGGAGAAAATCAAACATGAAGTCTATGTGAGGACATGCAACAATTATCCCATTGATTGAGGAATTTATCCCTTAGTTAAAGAGATAAGTATGAGTTGTAATTTGAGTTGTAATTAGTTAGCTCAGTTAACTGAGTTAAGTCCAATTAGATTAGTTCAAATAGTTTTTTGAACTAATTGTGAGTTCAGTTAGTTAATGCATGCATGCATGTAACTACTGCACTTCAAATAACTGAATATTCTCTCATAAATAACTCATGCATATCAGTTCAGACAGAGACCCAGTTGAGATTTGATGATGAGACAATGTACTATTAGTTGCAGGAATATTCCATGGAGGACATCTCTTGCATGCAGAAGGAATTCATTCCTTGGAGATTACGCAGTTACTTTTGGGTTTGGTGAGTGTGTGATGAGGCCAATTCACACAGGTGGCAGCATTGGACCCCAAGGAAAAGTGCGCAAGAAAATAGAAGGCTTGGAGGGCTGAGGGAAGGCATGTCTTGTGTTTATTCATTCTATGAGTTGTATTGTTCGATTACACTGAGAACATGATAGCTTGTGAGCTGATTCTTTGTGTAATATGAACATATTTCCACTTGTATGATAATACAAAAATTGGGGTTTTTAGCTGAGGCTTTCCCTAGAGTATTCTTCTGTGTTCATGTGTGATTGCTTTCTCATTCTCAGTTATGTGTGTTCTATTTGATCTTGCTCAAATTCGATTAAGCTTCCACAAGTTTGTTATAGAAGTAGATATTGTATTTTTCTTTAGTATATTTCATAATCTGTTGATCTACAGTGGGAATTTCTACAGATGTTCATAATGGAATATCTTTCTAATAGGGCATTAACATATGAAAACATTATATGAGGGTGAATCATGTCATAACACAACATAACATATTAATCTTCATCAAGGTTTATCACAACTTACTAGCCATCCTGAAGAATATGAAATATTATCATTGATATCCATAACATAGAAACATAAATATGTATGCTAAGAAATAATGTAATATAAACCATACCATTAAGTATTAATTATGCTAACCACCATCCAGTAGTTACCAATGTTTCATAGTTATTATCAAGAATATATAATGCTTCCATTAAGAAAATGCCAATATTCACCATAATTTTAACAATCACATAAGTTTCTAGTTTCATCATACTCAATCATTAATGGAGTCAAGCATGAGAAGATGGTGAGTATAAAACACCATCCATAAGTCAGATTAAAACATCAACATACTATCACATCATATCAAATAATATTACTTATCACCAAACATTAAGGATCTATGAATTAATAAAGTCCTAAATTTGTGCTATGGTTAGCAAATTTCTCACCAAGAGTCATCTTGAAAAAGGATTCTAACTAACAATAATAAACATCCAAAGTCTAGCCAAAAGTTAGATAACATTTAAGCCACTAGGGTGTGGATCACTTGGAAAATCATGCTACATTAAGGTAATGAGGTCCATGGTTCATACCCTGACTTATCTCTATCCACATTAGGGGAAGATGTGGTACACCTGGTGGTTATAGTGGTAGTAGAAAAAATCAATCCCGCAAGATTAAAATAGGAAACTGCCCTAGTTGTTAATTACACTAGTCATAAAAGAAAATGTTTGTGGGGGAAGGCAGGGGGTTGGATTAGACAATACTTTTATAATAGTTATTGAAGGGATCACACCACTTATTACCAAGGTATAATTTGTCAATGACTAACCAATACGGAAAATTTCATCAAAAGTCTTACACAACACCCACACACACTAAAAGTGTTAAAATATCCCCCTCTTAATAAGGTTTTGAAACTAGGGTAACCCAACATTGCATATCCAATTATGAAAGAAGATTATTTTATTTCCATATTCCCAACTCACACATCCTCTATTTTGATCAAAATATGATCATTATAAACTACCCCTGTTATCATCATTTAGTATTTATGCTATTTTTTTATTAATTATCATCTCCATCAACAAGTCCATGGGAGGCCATCAAAATTATCTAGATCCTTGATATTAATTATGTATCCTTCTTGAATCAACTTATTATGAAATTAGGTCCTCAAGTTGTTAATAATTTGCACCAATTCCAATAACACTTCTAAGGCACTATTCCTGAAATGGTAATGTGGTTACCATTCTTCAACATTGATCACCATAAAAGGAGTGTAACTAACAATAATCAACATCCAAAGTCTAGCCAAAAGTTAGACAACACTTAATCCACTAGGGTGTGGATAACTTAGAAAAGCATGCTCCATTAATATAATTAGATCCATGCTTCATACTCTGACTTATCTCTATCCACCTTAGCGGCAGACGTGGTACACCTAGTGGTTATAGTTGTCACTAAAAAAATCATTCCCATGACATATGAATATGAGACTACCCTAGTTTTTGATTCCACTAGTCATAAAAGAAAAAATTTGTAGGAGAATGCAAGGGGGTTGGGTTAGACAATACTTTTATAATAGTTATTGAAGGGGATCAAATCAACTATTATCAAAGTATAATTTGTCAATGACTAACCATTAGGGAAAATTGATCAAAAATATTACAAAACACCCACACACACCATAGGTGTTTAAATTCCTCCTCTCTTAATAAATCTTGGAACCTGAAGATAACCCAATATTTCACATCCAATTATGCAAGAACCTTTTTTTTTTTTATTTCCATATTCCCAAATCATACATCTTGTATTTCAATAAAAATATGGTCATTATAAACTACCCATGTTATCATCATTTAGTAATTCCTGCTAATTTTATTTGATTATCGTCTACATCAATAAATCCATGGCAAGACATCAAAATTATCTAGATCTTTGATATTAATTACGTCGTAAGGAGTTCCCTTTGAGAAAGACTCCCGAGGTGCCACCTTACACCACTCTACACCTTCAGATTTAATGCTAAATGATAACAAAAATCAACCATCAGATTAATAGTTAATAATAATTAATAAACAAATAAAAATTTAACTGATAAAAAACTTATTTTAGCTATTTTTCTTCTATGTTAGTTATTTTTCTTCTATGTGTTCATATCGAGAGAGGGAGATACCAGAAATACAATAGAAGAATTGAGATAATATATATTGTAATTGTAGGTAATGGTGGATGTGTGCACATCTAGAGAAACAACAACAATGGATGTGGCTCACAAGGGAAACACACGCACCCAATGGTTTTCCATCTGTCAACCATTCAATTCATTCTGTAACCATGACATCGGTTCTCTTAGTGCCTCTTTCGTTGCAATTATGTTCCTGATTTTTATGGTTCTATTATCTGCTCTGTACAGGCGCCCAACAGCGTTTTAGGGAAAATCTTATTTTATGTTGTTACTGATTATGTACGTGGTTGTCTGGTGCTTATATATATTCAATATTATGTGTCCATCCCTTTGTTTTATGTGATGTCATGTTTAGTTTCCTGCCTCATCTTTATGTAGTAGAAGCTAGCCGTGTGTGCTTCTTCTGATCATCAAGCTGAGAAGGCATCTTTGTATTCAGTGTAAATTTCGCAATGTAAAGATTTATACTTCGTAAAATCATAAAGGTTTTTCTTTCACTCAGATATGCATCACTGTTACTTTATTGTTTCCCCTTATATTTATTATGTTTAATTTCAAACCCTTTTTATATTTGATAGCTCATCAAAATGCTCGAAGGAAGCGCCCCTGACAGGCATTATTTTTCATGTTCTCTTCCAATCATGCTAGAGAAATAACTAGTCAGGTCGAATGCTAATTTAATTTTTACAAGCTATAGTTTTAAGTAATATTTAAATATTTCATTAACAATTTTATATTAATTTAATTTTAAGTAATATTTCAATTTTCATAACAATTTTTATATAATTTAATGCATTAGATTTAATGGTTAAAGAACCTAAATTAGGATGTAGCATATTTAGATTGAGAAAAGGCTAAATATATTCATTTATATAAAAAAAAGTTGAGTACTCAAGAATATTTAGACTTAAATGAAAATAACACTTTTATAAAATTTAATGGATTTAATGGTTACTGATATAATATATTTAAATCGAAAAACCTATTTTATTAACACTGTAATATTATATTTTTATAATTTTTATAATAATTATTTATAATATATATTTGTATTTTAAAATTCTTATAATTTTGTTATTTTGTTTTAATAGTATCAATAGTGTTATTAACTTTAAGAATATCTTTTTTTCTTAGGGTTAGTTTGGAATATAAAATATTTAGATTTAAATTTTTATTAATATTTTTATACCACTCGAATGGCTTTAATGGTTAAAATAAACATTAAGATGTAAAATGAGAAAGAATAAAATATGTATATTTTTCCCGATTTAAATAGTATCAAGGTTAGTTATTCCCCTTATCAAGAGGTTGTATTTCACATGAATACCGTGAATCAATATGATACGCAATTAGCATGATCAATAATTTATTTTTATTTTTATTATTTTTGTTAACAAACAAGACATTGCATTACATTAGAACATCTCATTTTAAACAATGCATACCTAATTAATTTAATTATAAATTCAATAATTGAAAAATATACTCACAAAATCAATTATTATTTACTAACTTTGTAGCTTAAAAAAAAAAAAATAATATATATATATATATATATATATTATATAATATAATATATATATATTTTATATTATATATATATATATAAAATCTAATTAATTTGAATTCTATAATGAAGTGAAAAGTAATCCTCCACACCATACCACTCATACATTTTCAATGTTTAGTTAAGTACGTCATTCTCTTTGAGAAAGACTCCCCCGGGTGCCACCTTGCAACGCTCTGCACCTTTAGATTTAATCTTAGACGATTGAAAAAAACCAACCATCATATTAATAGTCAGTTAATAGTTTATAATAGTTAACAAAAAAAGTAGATGTTTAACTTGTGGGAAACTTATTTTAACCATCTTCCTTTAGTTGTTCATATCGAAAGAGGGAGATAGCAGAAATGCACTATTCTCTCTAATATGATGCCTACTTTTGTCTCTAAGAAGATTTCCATGTGGAGAATCGGTGCCATGAATGTCTAGTATAGGAGGTTAGGGAAAAAAATTAATCTCATGGAAATCACATTAACCTCATGAATCAAACATGGGAATTATCTTAGGTTTTATTGTTGATTTTCTTATTTTTGTAGAGTTTGATGTTAGGCTTTTATTTGTTGATTTTCTTGTTTTTGCAGAGTTTGATGTTAGGTTTTTATTTGTTGATTTTCTTGTTTTTGCAGAGTTCAATGTGCAAAGGAAGGGGGGATGTGATAAGTAATGTCCCCAGAGACGAAGTCGTTATAGGGCTAAGGTCAATGGTTCCCAGATACGATGGCTCTCGAAGGGAAAAAAATTGGGGCATAACTGACATGTCAATGTTGATTTAAGGGGGCAAGCCCTCTCGTTTGAAATTACAACTAGTGATGGTACCCTTTCCTTAGTCATCTTGTAGCATTGAAGAAGATGGATGAAACCAATTAATTAGCATAAGAAATCATGCACAACAGAAGCACATTGAAACCCATTCCATGCACAAGTTTCTTATATTGACTAAGTGTGTTTGTTATTGCCTTTCTAGACCAAAATTAGATTGCGGGTATGATCTATCTAGCTGCCATAAACTGTGTCTGTTCTGTGGATATAAGGAACATCATCCTTAACTTGGAATCTTTGATATAATCTTGTAGACCATTGCCTTAGTCCTCCTGTAGCCTTTTTTTTTCTTTTTCTGAGTAAGACTAATTCTATTATCAAGTAAGAGAAATATTTACAATGAGATCGAAGTCAGTACACTGCTATGATACTAAGCAGAGCTTTCAGGAAAACAAGTAAGAAGACAAAGATCAGAGCCCACGCAGGGGACCAGGATGATACTCTTCTGGTACTTCATGGTGAACATAACCATCAAAAAACACAAAAAAATCCACAACATAGTTTTCCTAACAGACTTTCCCGGTGATTGCCATAGCATACCAAAACCCGACACCAATGCGAGCACTCTAACCATCTTGTGGTTCCTCCATAATACGACACCATCCCAATTCTGGCTCATCCAAAGCTGGAGCAGCGTTCTGTTCAGAGGGGCCGGGGTCGACTGGCACCATCTCCTCGTCCTGAGTGCTGCAACCGGGGGCAGTCAGAACCTGCTGAGGCACCAAACTAATTCCCAGCTGAATAGAAGGAGAGGGACCAGAGACTGCCCCCGAGCCTCCCGGATGAGAGTCCGAGTCCTCCATCTGAGGAGTCTCATGGAAAACCACTGTAATATGAGCCGTTATCTGAGGCCAATGTAGGGAACTGTTAAAAGAGAAAATTGCAGAGCCAGACGAGGATGGAGGTCCACAGTGGTGTCTGGAAGCATGAAGTCGCCCTCGTCCACTTCGAGTACAGGGGTAGCGACTAGCAAGAAATTCGCTGGAGGGGACAGGCGAATCCGAAGACGGGCTTGACGGCGCACGCTGGGGTTGACCTCTTCGGCATCCCATTCGTTGTCGAAGTCGAGCCATCTCAGAGGGAGCGCTGGAAAGGTGACGGATGGGCTGAGAAACTACAAGGAAAGCAGAGCCACACAAATGCGGGGACCAGGGGGGAACCTACTAGTGCCTTTCTCCAACAGAAACCAATTGAGCACAGAGTAACACTAACCAGAGTGAAAATGAGTGACCTTTAGATTGACAGGGCCAATCTCCCTCCACCCGGTATCAAAGATAAGACCTTAGACCAAATATTTGAATAGAGGGACAGAGGCAATGAAAACTCTACTCAAGACCCCCCATCTAAGCTTAAGGCAAGACCTGTGACCAGGTGATGACAAGGCAACACTAAAACCGCCAGATTGTGGTTAAGGACCCCACAGCGAATAGAGAGGTACAGCAGGAGCTGCCCCAGAATGGCCGAGCTAAGCTTCAGAAAGGCTTTCCCCGAAGAGTGCTAAGAGACTTTGGACAGAACCCAGGCAGAGATGAGAGCAGAGGCGAGAGTAGGAGCCCTGTGAGACAACTCGAATGGCTTCACCTTCAACCCATACCAAAGCCTCGCTATAAACCTTCCAGACAAATCTCGAGAACCTCCTTCCATTACTACATCATTGAATACCACTGTCATCACTTGCAGTTTAAAGCATGCGAAGGGGAAAGCCGTCACCAAGGACAAGAAGAATGAACCATGGCCACCTGAATGATATCTGTTATGACCTGCCTTGCGCACAAGCCATACACTCTGCCACTTGCCAATATTTAACGCATTGTACTGGGTGGGCAAGTGGTGTGTTGCCTTGCTGGTGGGCTCCAGTATTGCAGTAATAATGTTGCAACTCCTGGGACTCCCTTCTTTACTTTTATCAACCCGGTAGTTCGTAACAAACTTGGAAGTGACGGTGTTGTATGCACAAGTACTAGCTCTTGTCGCAGCTGTCACTTGGTCAGCTAGCACAAGTCTGCTAGGAGCTTAAGCCAACTTCTATGAGCTCTTAGAAGAAGCTTTTTAATTGATGGATGAAATCTAACTCGAAAGAAGCTAATCTATTTGCGAAAAGAGATTGAAAAACTGAAGAAAAACGCAAACCCTAGCAAACCCTAATTCTACCAACTAGTCCTACTGATGCAAAGAAGAGAATGAAAACTACTGAAAGAGATTCCATTACTTATATGAAGGTAAAATACATGTGTCTAGACTACCTCTATCCTAAGAAAACATCTTTTTGTATTTTTGATTAGGTTGTCAGTTTCATCATGCATATGCTTTCACTGTTCTTTATTGTGCAGGGGTGGATCAAGGAGGAGAAATGCTTGGAAGAGGTTGGGAAGGTTCAGAGAGGGTCTAAGGGGTCCCTAACACCCTTCCAAAGAGTTTCAGAAAGTTTGGCTATCAACAAACCTCATTTCTGAGCTTCTACAGGAAGTCTGCAGGGGTTCTACAGGATGTTCAGGAATTTCTACAGGATGTTCAAAAATTTCTACAGGATGTTTAAAAATTGGATTTTAGAGGATGGGTGAGTGAGGGAAGATGCATGAATGGATAGGGAGGTAGGATAGGGGTCTGAAGTGGCCTAAGGACTGGTGGATGGAGAGGTAAGAAGGTGTAGAAGGCTGAATTGGCTCAAAGGAGGCTGAAACAATGATTGCACAAAAAGGTAGGGTTATGTGGGCAAAAGGGCAGATGTGAGACAAGGAACCTAGCTAGGAGATGGAACATATGGCTCTAATGAAGCTTAGGTGGATGAAAGAGTGGTAGAGATGCTCTGCACAGTGTACATTCATCTGAATCAACAAAGTCTTGCAAATAATCAAAGTCCTAGCTAATCTAATCTAACTAACAATAAAGTGAATAAACAACAGCTTTATTTGAAAGAGAACCATGTATATCAACTATGCAATGAAACATTTCAGAGATCTGGACACATAACCAACTTCTGCAAATGAAAACAGTACACTAAGGATTGCATGGTCAAGCAAACTAGTTTTTTTGTTGGGATAGCACGATTACTTCAATTCATGCCCCTGATCCAATAAGGAAGAGGTGAAACTGAAAGTTTTGTTGACCCTTTTCTGGAGCTTTTTTCCCTGGTATTATCCTACCAATCTATTCTGAACATCTGAAGCAATTCTATTCATAAACAGTGACCTAGTTAATCAACACAACTAAATCTACCTAACAGAAATACGTTTCAAATGCAATAAAAGGAAAACAACAATGCGTAAAGGAAAGATAACAGTACATAAAGGAGACCCTAGGCTCTTAGGTTGGGCCCAACCCTGAAAGCTACGGCTCCTATAGAAAACTCAGAGTTGATATAAAATCGGACTACTTATCATTATCAAAAAATAGTCATAAGTCAAGAGTTATGCCAAAATGGCTACAAGAGAACAAGCTAAAGCTGACAGCACTGTAGTGCAAAATATGCAATGGTTTCAAAAGTCCCTTACGAAGGCTAAGGCCTTAACATTTATACACCACGAGGGCCCTAGTTGGCCTCCTAAATCTAGGGGACTTGGTTGTCCAACTGTTAGTAGACAATCCCTTTACCAAAATCTGTTTGGCTTCCTTCAAGATCCGGTTTTGGTGGCCTTTAAGCTCGGAGTTTGGGGGTGAAGATCCCGAGGAAAGGCTATTTAATGTCATTGACAACCCCCCTATGAATCCTCACCTCAAGCTTGGCTATCTTCTAGCCCATGATTGCTCGGTTTTGCTCCAACATGTGTTAAAAAACCTAAAATAAGCACGTGTTAGCCACCTAGGATGAGTGACTACCCTTATTCATACAAATGACATAAACATACTAAAAAATAATTCATAAGCTATGAAAAATGAAGGATTGAACAAGGACTGAGCAAGGATAATTAGGCCAATCGAGCCCAATAAGTTACCCAATTTGGGGCTCATCACTCGCCCCACCCCAGTCTTTTCACCTTGATTGCCACCTCATTCACCCACATCCGGGGGAGCTGCATCCTTTTGGACAAAATATGTGCATTCCTGGGCTTGTTCATGATTTTGAATGATGTCTATAGTTCCTGTGAGTAAAGTATTCTCCACATCCACTCCTATATTAGCGAGAAGATCAACAAGCTTGTTTCCTTCCCTCTTGACATGATTGAAGATGATGGCCATATTATTGTGGAGTAGTTTTTCAATGGCTTCCAGTCTGGCTTCAAGCCTCCAGCTATTAGCGATTTTCCTCGCATGAGTCCCATTTTGAAGTTGACTAGACATGTTGATAAGAATTTGGGAATTGCCTTCAATTTCCAGGGGATGTAAATTATATTTCTTCGAAAGGAGAAGCCCTTGCCATAGACCCTCCAATTCCGTCGAGTTGTTAGAATCCTAGCCTATATTCCCAAAATAAATAAGGATTGGCGAGCCTTCATGATTTCTGAATATACCACAATATCTTGCATTTCCGGGGTTACCCTTAGAAGCACCATCAAAGTTGAGCTTGATTGTGTTCTTTGGGGGAGGAGTCCAAGAGTCCTTTTTAGTGTTGTTTTGCATGGGCGGGGCGTGAATTTGAGTTCCCTACGAGAGTTGCAGATTCCAGTTTGCCCAAATGGTCTTTTCGTCATTAGTAGAGGGAAAGTCGTCCTGAGCCCAGTTGCGAAGCTCCAGGGTCTCTTTCACCTATGCCCCCTTTTTCTTTTGGTTTACAAGTTGTAGTCCATTTAACCAAGGCCCATTTACGATTAATGCCTGTTGCACCCCAGAGGAAATTGCGTTGAAGGGCCTTTATTTTTTTTATAACCCATTTGGGCGCAGCCAGAATTGAGAATAGGTAAAGTGGCATAGCCTGAAGGTCAGCTTTGATTAGCACTAGACGACTAGCTATATTCAGAGTTCTATGAGTCCAAAGATTGAGGCGAGATTCAAGTTTCTCAAGGAGCATACGCCAGGAAGTATGCTTAAGGGAAAAAACAATGAGAGGGGCTCCAAGGTATTTAGAAGGAAGTGAGGCGGTGGAGAAGCCCAGGATTCAAGCAATGGAAAATTGGGTGACAGGGGGAGTGTGGAAGAAGAAAATCTGCGATTTAGCCTTATTGATACTAGTGCCTGAAGCCTCAGAGAAGTCATTCAGCAGGGATTTGAAAAGAGATGCTTCCTGAACTGAAGGGTAGCCAAAGAGCATATTGTCATCCACGAATTGTTGATGAGTGATGGCAAGCAAGTTGTGAATGATTAGACCTTTGAGCTGCTGGGAAAGGAGGGCTTGCTTGATGTGGCGACCCAGGCCTTCAGCCATTAGCACGAAAAGGAAGGGGGAAAGAGGATCTCCTTGCCTGATTCCTCTTGAAGGACTAAAAGGGCGGGAAGGGATGCCATTTATGAGGATGGAGAAGAAAGTTGAAGAGATAAGGCTCATAACCAATCACACCCACATAGGAGAGAAACCAAAAGCAGTTAACATTTTTTGTATGTAAGTCCAGCTGAGCTTATCAAAAGCTTTTGAGAGGTCAAGCTTAAGAATCATACCTGCTTGTTTGGAATTCTTGAGGGAGTGAATGATCTCATGGGTGAGGATGATGTCGTCCTTCCACATAGCCCGATTGTTCGGGTGAGATGAGCATGGGTAGTAGCGGCTTTAACCTGCTGGCAATGACCTTGGATATCACCTTGTAGATTACATTGCAGAGAGCGATTGGGTGAAATTTATCTGGGGTACTCGTGTTTTCTTCTTTTGGGACGAGCGCGATGAAGGTTGAATTGGGTGATGGCAAAATCCAATGAAGAGTGCGTGATTCCTCCACCACAAGCCAGACTTCTTCTTTTATCAGCTCCCAAAAAGTGTGGAAGAACATAGTGGTAAATCCATCTGGGCTAGGGGATTTTCCCTCCTTGAGCTAGTGCATAGCTGCATCCACCTCCTGTTGTGTAGTTGGGCACAAAAGGAGTTCATTATGTTCATCTGTGATGATTTTAGGCACATTTTGAATGATTTTTTCTATAGCAGGCCGCCTATCCGTATGGGGATCTTGATGAACCTGCTGGAAATGTCTTAGGAACTCTTGCTCAATATCTGCATGGTTTTCCACCCTCTCCCCTTCTGGATTCTGAATGAAAGAAATGGTATTGTGTATTTGTCGTTGGATAGTGGTGCGATGGAAAAATTTGGTGTTTCTCTCTCCCTCTTTCAGCCATCTAATCCGGGACTTCTGCTTCCATAATGTTTCCTCCTACTTCCTTCTCTCCTCCAATTGATTATGAATGTGCTATTCCTGAGCCAGGGTTCCTTCATTGTGTCCCTCTGTGATAATTTGTTGCTGGAGTTCTTTCATTTCCTTGTTTAAATCCTGTTGCGCTTGGAAGATGTTGCCGAACGTTTCTTTGTTCCAGCGCTTGATTTGGGCTTTAAGAAATTTAAGTTTTTGTTGAAACTGAAACATTTATGTGCCTTCTGGCTGAGGGAAGGATTTCCATGTGGAACTGATGAGGTCTTTGAAGGCAAGGTGGGAGAGCCAAAACGCCTCGAAGCGAAAGGGTCGCCTAGTAACATTACCCGGTCTTTGCCACTGGAGGGAGATTGGCCAATGATCCGATCCTGAGTAAGGGAGAATTTTTGCCATTATGTTGCCTCCAAGATGCACCGCATTGTCAGACATGAGGTATCTATCAAGTTTGGATGTAATTTTTTGCCTCCCTGTTCTTCGATTACTCCATGTATGCGTGTCGTTGCAGAATTGCATGTCAATTAGAGAGTTATTTTTGATGAATTCTTTGAAGTAGGTGTCTTCCTGCTCCAGCCTATCTCTCCCTCCTTGCTTTTCTTCTAGCCTTGTTATCATGTTGTAATAGCCCCCCATGATCCAAAGAGGGTGAACTCTGTTAAGATTGAGTGCTTCTATTGTGTCTAGAACAATGATTTTGTTGCCCGCTTCCTGCGGGAAGTAAACATTAGTTAGATGTCCATGAATGTTGGTGCCAATGATGTGAAAGGTGGCTTGAATAATGTGGTGATAAGTGTGGATGTCTGTCAGCATTATCGCTTGTGTGTTCCATGCGATAGCCAGTCCTCTGGAGGCTCCAGAGGCATCCAGTGCAACTGAGTGACAGTCTGGCCATGCCTTGGAAAGAATGTTTCCAAGAGTGATATTGTTACACTTCATTTCTTGAAGAAAGAAAATCTACGGCTGCTCCCGCTTTATCATATTTTTTATTAATCTAAGTTTCCCCGGGCTGTTGAGCCCTCTTATATTCCATGAAGTGGGCTTCATGGGTCACTACTGGGGGTGGGCTTGTAGTACTTGGTCAGCTTGGCATACCTGCCTGAATCCACCAGGATTTTCCCTATAGCAATAATTCATTGAAGATATGTTCTTCTCCCTTGATTTTTAGAGTCTTTAGGGAGAAAGCCACCATCCCAATGACTACTTGGTTGGATGCCAAGTTGCTGTTGCTGGTAGGCTCTAGATATGATGACTTCCAGTTTACTGAGCTAGTGCTCTGGAATCTTATCATAGTCCTTTTTTTTGCTGACCTGCTCGAGCTCCAGAATGTCAAGACCACCTAGGTTAATGCTCTCAGGTTCTTCATCCATTTGTTGTGCCTAGTTCTGCTCATCTGCGATGATTTCTAAGCTTAAGGACTGACTGGGATCACTGTCTACGTCCATATCTTTTGTTTTCCTGTCTGGGGTCTGGCTGGCCTCCTTTGGGGTATTTTATTGGTGATAAAAGGGGAGCGTGTTATGGAGGGGGAGCCGGGGGGAGGGGGGATAGCAGAAGAAGAGGAGGGATTGCGGTTGGGCATCGACTGCAGGGGATGGTCTTCTGAGGTTTGAGCTAGGATCTCAAAGTTGTTGCTGGTTGATGGGAAGGAGGTAGCGTCCTGCTAAGGTTTCTTCCTTATGGAGGGTTTCTTGTGTGATATTTTGCGACTAGCAACTTTGATGAAGCCATCTTGGTTAGATTTGTCTAAGGAGTAGAACTTTGGGCCTTGGCATTTTGAGGACAATCTCTAAAGAGGTGGCCCAGAACATGACACTTTCGATAGCGAAAAGGAACATGTTCATAATCCAGAGTTTGAATCCATTCATAATCATCATGGAAAAGACTTACCGAGTCTGGGAGGGGCTTGTCCAGTCACATGAAGATGCAGATACGGGCGTAGGAGGTGTATCTGCACAGCTTCGTCTCTTCCGCCGATTTTATGAATTCCCCTAGCCCATTTCCTATGTCTTTAAGCGATTCTTCATCCCAATATTCTTTTGGAAGCGAATACATCTTGATCCATACTAGAGCCCAGTTGAGCTCCTCCTTGTCCGGGTTAAGTCTCTCCACCCATTCTCTTAAGTACAAGCCCGCTGAGTTGAAAAAGTAGGGTCCTTCGTCCATGATTCATTTCATGTCTTCAATGCAGATGAAGATCGTTGTAAATAACCCCTTTGGTCCTAGCTGCAAGGTCACATGGCCTTTTGGCTTCCATTTGGCTGAGATCTATCCTTGCAATGCTTTTTCTGTCGGCCAAAAGCCGATGAATTTACCAATGAGCGCGTGGTCCTTCATAAACTGGATATGTCCATTGATCCTATGACTTGGAAGTTCTATCTTGGGCCTTTCAGTAGCCACTGGTTTGCATGTCTTCGATGTGATCCTAGGCCATTCCTTTGACTCTGGTTTCCCATCTGGTGTCACTTTGCTCTCATCTGTCTGGTTCGTGGACGCGTTTGTCTTGTTTTCCAGTGGAGACTCATTGTTGACCTCATCTTCTTGACCTGGGTTTGAGAGCAGAGTCCTTGGTTGCACAGGAGGCTCACAAATGGGTGTAGGGGAGGACTTGGGGGTCCCCCCCTAGGAAACTCCATTCCCGCGTTGGTCGACCAAAGAAGGTTAGTTACGTTGTGGCTATCATTCATCCTAAAGGGGCAGAGAGTTTGCAGGTCATGTAGTCTGCGTCGTCGCAAGGTTTCTCAGAACCCTAGATGCAGAGCCGTTCGATCCTTCTATTAGCCTATACTTATTCAATCCTCTTGTAGCCTTGAAGAAGCTAGATGGAACCCATTAATTAGTGTAAGAAAGCATGTGTAGCAGAAATGCACTAAAACCCATCCCACCCACAGGTTTCTTATATTTACTAAGTGTATTTGCTATTTCCTTTTTGGACCAAAATCAAATTACATCTATGATCTGTCTAGTTGCCACAAACTCTGCCTTTTTCATGGATATAAGGAACACCATCCTCAACCTGGAAACTTTGATATAATCTTGTAGGATGTGTTGCATAGTGAATTAGGCATGAAACTGTCAAAATAAATTACCTTCTCTTCACAGGGGATATGTGTGGAGATGGGTGAGGAATGTTGAAATGAAGGCTTCGAACATATTTGATAATGTGGACTCTTCAACCCCACCTAGCAATTTAGTTTAAGTCATATTTGATAGTATATTCACATCTTCTAATAGAAGCCCTTGTGAAACAAGACCAGTGGTTTTTCCCTTCTTCACTGAGGAAATTGCTTTGTGTAGTTCTTCAGTGACTGGGGTCAGCTGTTGTTTATATTTTCTAATATAATTTTAGGATGCACTCTAAGAAGTATTTTGTATTATTATGATATCTTTCCTTCGTATCTATCAACAAATTGTTTAAATAATCCTTTTCCTACATACATTTATTTTGTTGTTCCTGATATCTTTTTTTATTTTTATAATATTGTACTGATACTTCTTATCAAGTATGATCCATGGGAGAATTTTGAATCCATGCCTCTCTTTGAGACATTGACTACTAGATTAATGTTTTCATAATAATTTCTCTTATTTTGTATGCTAGGTCTAGATTGGATTAGACCTCATTTTATCTTTCAATGAAGTCCTCTGACCTCAACCTTCCCTATTATTTCTCCAATGTTTCATTTTCACCCTTCATTTTTTTCTTTTCTTGGAATATATTATGAAAATCTTTACTTCAATTGCATTTAAACATTTTTCTTCTTCTTTATGGTATATCTTTTGGATCCCGAGTGGATGTATTCTCCTCTCACAAACCTTTACCAGACATTCTAATCTAGTTGTTCATATCACATAAAGTCAAATTTGAAAGTGGTTTGTAAGGGCTCTGGTTTTCCCTTCAAACTAAATCTGTTGAGTTGGCCTTAGCTTGCTTCCAGATTCTCTCACCTCTATCCTCGATGGAGTCATTTTTCATTCTCAAATGAACATCATACCATGGATTGTAAGATTGATGTTTCTTTTTATTATTTTCATGGCCTCCACTAATTATTTCTTTTATTCATTGTTTCCATTTTAGGTTGATTCAAAGAGAGTCAAACTGCAGAAAGTGCAAAAGTTGTATACATGGAATAATTTCACAGATTGCTTGTGTGGTTATCATGGCCTTGACTCATTATAGATTGTTTCCTTCTATTCATTGTATCCATTTCACACTAATTTGAAGAGATACAAACCACAATAAACACAAAAGGCCATATACATGAAATAATGTCTGAGTGTTTGTGTAGTTCTCAGTAAGAATAAAAAATGAATGAGAAATCAAATTTTGATTGTTCAATTAAAGAAATTGTGTATGATTTACAAGTATTACTGCTTCTATAATATTTTGCAAGTTCATGCCATATTCCTATTGGTTTATCACTAGAGAATGGGATGAAAGAATTTACTTTGTAGTATGCAAATTTTTGTGATTGTTCTACTTATGCGAAAATCTCATGCTACCTTACAAATATGACCTATCAATTTTATCAATCTTTTCAAAAATGGAGTTAAGTGATTCGAGCAATGTTTTTCATATTTTTGTATGAAGATATTTTAGTCTATTTGTCTCTAGCCTTGTTGGGTCCCTATAATACTAGTGATTACCCCATTACTATTGTAGATGTACCCCTTATTAATATTGTTATGCCCCTATTGTCCCCATATTTTTATTGTTGTGCCCCATAGAATCCCTCTATTGTTATTTTTGTGGCTTTATGTTATTATTGTTAGGTCGGTTGGGTTATATTGTG
>APFE030020737.1:260707-275813 GCA_000404065.3 Pinus taeda | reverse complement strand
TATTATTTTTAACATGGAAATTAGTTTTTTTGAAACTTACCATTATTTAAACTATCACTATTCAATAACGAATTTATTTGCCCAATACGGACAAACTTGGTAACTATGGTTTAAAATAATAAAATTTCTCCAAGATTATAATAAATTACTTACCATTATTTAAACTATCACTATTCAATAACGAATTTATTTGCCCAATACGGACAAACTTGATAACTATGGTTTAAAATAATAAAATTTCTCCAAGATTATAATAAATTTGAAAATCTAATTTGCAGTAATTAAAGTTTTCAAGGTTTTAGGTGTTTTTATAATGATAAATCTATTTCACTGTTAAATTCAACACTCCCGCCATCAAATTTCATCAAACTTTTTTTTGAAGTTCACTAAATTTCAACCAAAAAAAATATTTTGTGCCGTCGGTAGACAACGCCAAAGTCTTGTACTCTATCTCTTACAATAATGTTGTTTTGGTCACTTATTCAACCACGAGTTTCACCATGGATGTTTCATATCTGCACAGAGTTGATGAATATTCAGACCTGATACAGAAGCAAACAAATAAATATTACTAGCCTATGAGCATTAAAAAAAAATATATATATTACTAGCCTACGAGCATAAAAAAGAATAAAAATAGAGCAGAAGAGGGAACAATGAAGGGTCACCCACCCATTACTGTCTTCTCGGAGCGCCCAACCAGAAAGATGAGAGATTGTAGAGAGAGCAGCCTTCCATTCATCAGTTTCTTGTGGGAAATATTGGTTGCCTCCTAACAGCAGAAGGTCGAGCCCTTTCGCTGCAAGTATTCAACCACGAGTTTCACCATGGATGTTTCATAGCTGCAGAGAGTTGATGAATATTTAAACGTGATACAGAAGCAAACAAATAAATATTACTAGCCTATGAGCATAAAAAAGAATAAAAATAGAGCAGAAGAGGGAACAATGATGGGTCACCCAACCATTAGTGTCTTCTCGGAGCGCCCAACCAGAGAGATGAGAGATTGTATAGAGAGCAGCTTTCCATTCATCAGTTTCTTGTGGGAAATATTGGTTGCCTCCTAACAGCAGAAGGCCGAGCCCTTTCGCTGCACCCTCCGGGCATCGGCGTAGCAATTGAAGGATGGCGTATCTTCCGATCACACATTGGTTAAGGGTAATCGCTCATTGAAATTTAAATTTCATTTGGGCCGGGTTTTCAAATTCAAACCCAAAATTAAAATTCAAACAAGTGTCCCATTAAATGCGTATATTATACTATCGTATGGGCCGGGTTTTCAAATTCAAACCCAAAATTAAAATTCAAACAAGTGTCCCATTAAATGCGTATATTATACTATCGTATACCGTAGCGTTCCGACCGTCTCACGGTAGTAGAGGCAGAAGCGGTAGGAAATTTATCGTCCGCAATGTGATGCCCACCCATGTATGCCATGTCCATGAAGCGCATTCTAGTCGGTATTGTATGGTCATGGAGCGGTCGCCGTAAATAATCGCGTTATTTGTTGCCGAGAAACCGGCTAGATGGGAGTCCCCATATCGAGGCGGCCAAAACCCACTGTCAGCGTACTGTATCTCGTACTCTTAAGCTGTAATAAATATCCTATAGGGGTGGAAATAAGGCTCGCCGTCTCACTTCCGTCTGGTTTCCAACGCCAAATTTTATGGAGTTGTTTATAATGCGACTTTTTGGAGATTCCGGTGACGGAATCCGGTGGAAGAAATGAGGTTAAATCTTGATTTTTAGCAGTTAAAATGTTTTTTTAACTGCACATTTGGATTCAGCGCCCTGAAAAACCCCTGGGAGCCATTGATTGTGCAGAAACTAGCTATCAAACATGGAATTCCAATGAATTGCTGCCGGATTTTGGCCGGAAAGATCCGCCGGAAAGGCTTTCAAAAAGTCGCGTTATAGACTACTGCAAATTTTATGGCTGGACGTGACCCGCAGCGTCAAGACTCCAGGACTTGCAATGGCCAGGTCAATTCCGTGAAGGGGAAGATTATGGAATTACCTAGCAAATTATGGCAAGGCATAAATCCCGTGCTATAGGGATTTTAATGCCTTATAATAAGCCGTTTTATGTATGACCATAGCCTTATTTCATATCATGGTAATCCGTAACATGCATGCATAAGTCGTCACATCTAATCCGTAACATGCATGCATAGGTCGTCACATCTAACATGGGCTGCCGGATGCACAGCATGTTTCGTAGGCGTAGTACTGTCAGACACTGTCTTACAGACACTAAATACCCAATAGCATGAAATTTATTGGTTTGCCGCAAATTATTAAGAATGACAAAACAATGACACCTCACTTGCTATTAGCATGTCTATACTGCGAATTCCCAGGCAGTGACTGATAATTGAAGATCAGTTGAGATGGAGCGTGACGAGATTAAGGTGTTTTGAGGGAGTTTTCACAGCTATGGATTTATTTCTTCGTTTATTCATGTTGGCATGCTATGCCCTTTTTTACAGATTGTTCGATTTGTCATTCGTGCAGTCACGGTACTTGCGGCCGAGATAAATCGCATAAACAAGGAGAATCAAAAGCTCAAGTCTATGTTGAAGCGCGTGTTGTAGATATAACCACCTGCACAAGTATATTTCGTCTATTTTGCAACAGAGGAAAGAAGTGGATGGTAGCCAGGTATATCATACTGTTAATTTGACTTTGGAATTATTAGGGTTCGTGAATCTCAAAAGTTCTCATTGTTGTTTGCCTTGTAATTTGGTAGATATTCAATGGAGACCATCGAAGAGAGGACATATTGTATCCAAGGTCTATGAATGTTGACTCCAGCAGTTCAATTTCAGTCCAATCTGATCAGTATTGGAATGTTAGTGAACGGGACGGAGGAAAGGAGGAGAACAATGTCAACTTAATAAGGGACGAACAGCAGCTGCCTTCAAAGAAAAGGAAGAATAGGATGATGAATTCATCCATTGGGCAGATGGAGGAGTCGCCGAACAAGAAGATTCAGGTGCTGCCCAGGGGCTCCGGTCAACACACGGCGACCGCACCCCAAAGAGTGGTGTCCGCGCAGACAAGATCGGAGGAGGCCATGGTAATAATAGATTTGTAGTTTTCCTGTTATGCAGAATCGACATGAACGAGCTCAAATCTGGTGTGACACTAGTATATATTTTGATCGTAGATTCTGGGCATATCATGGTAATAATAGAATTGTAGCTTTCTAACCCCAATTGAGTGCGACACTGCTATATATATGAACTAACCCCAGTTGAGTGCGACACTGTTATAAATATATACGAACTAACCCTATTTAAATGCGACACTGTTATATACATAGTAAGATTACACATTTTGAGAATATTTCTGATTCCAGAATCTACAATTCACAAATATTCAAATATCTGATTGCAGATTATGGGATATCCCAAATCCCAGAATCTGCAATCGACACAAGGATGCCTGTTTGTATGAAGCCGAGTATAAAAACTTGATATGTTCTTGCTCTCCTGTAATGTATAAAGTAACTGATCTGATGCATGTTGGTTATTTTTGAAATGTTTGGGATGGGAAAATACCAAAACCATCTAAATATAAAACACAGAGGCTATGCTCTGTTTCCTTTGTTCCAGGATCTTTTTGCACAGAGGACCTTTTTTTTAAAAAAATAGCTGAGAACAGAGTATTTCACCACCATAAAATATTTCCATTCATTAAAATAAATTCACAGTTACACATTCATCCTCTTTGCTGAGAGGGATTTACCAAAAAAAACAACATTAAACCAAAACTCTGTTTTCATCTGAGAATTTACTGAGACATATTCATCCTCTTTCACTCAGAGGGATTCACCAAAACATTACAAAAGAAGTTACTCTGTCTCCTTTGAAATTTTACACCACTGTGTGTAAAAATTTCATTTACATTCACTGCTGTGTGAAAACAAAACTTACAGGGATTTACACATTTACCTTTTCACTGCTGTGTGAAACTATTCATGGTTTTGAAACCAAAACTGCCCCTGGTTTTCTTCATTTACTTCTCTACCTTCTCCTGCACTGCTGTGCAAATTTTTACTTCTTACATTACAGGCAAAATTACTCTGCTGCATAAAACATTTTTCATTACAAACCCCAAAGATATTTATGCACTTCTGTGCATACCTCCCTGCAATACAAAATTTAATCTCTGTGTTTTTACGGGTTCTGCAGACCCTCTATTTTTACTTGCTGCCACACAAAATTACATGACATTACAATAAAAATTTTACCCGCACTGTTGTGCTCACTTCCCGTGCTCCTCTTTCACGCTGCAAGAGTCACACTGTTTTCATATGCCATTATTTTTCTTTGTTAACTGGTGCTGCGGACCATATCTTTTTACCATGTGCAAATTACTTAGCACACCCACTTCTCACACTGTATGACAATCCCTGTGTATGTTCTGTTCTTTCAATGGCTGCCGCGAGCCCACACAGTCTCTTGTTCTCCCCATGTATTATTACAGGCGCGAACCAAAAAAAACTTCACCATATGCTTTCACGGGTCACACCATTTTTCATATACGATTTCATATTACAATTACATTTTTAATCCCCGTGCGTTTTTGTTTTCATAACATAAAACATAGGGTCAACGCCTTTCTTTTTAAAAAACATATATAAAAAAAACTTACCCATACTCCCGCCGTAAGAAATATTAAACACCTTACCAAACCTATTACATTCATTTAACATAAGGCATGGTCGATTATGTATGGTCCATGCTGCATTAATTTTGACAGGCCTCCGTATGACTTCGGACAGACTTTAAACTGCGCAGTACTTTCCTGGGAATCGAACGACGGAGAGCAATTTTGTTCAATCGGACAGGGTGAGCTGACCGAGTGATACCTTCCGATGGAGGCCTGAGGCTGATGTCATGCGAGCGTCACTGTTGGACAGATGTCGGCATCGGACTGCCACCATACGGAAACTGCCTTTAACAAAAGGCGGTGCGATATCTTCCTGCCGGTTTAGATTTGCCGCTGGGTGGTTTTCTGTTTCCGTTGACTGCTGACCGCGCACCATTACTGCTGGCCTCCTGCGCGCACAGGGGAAATTATGGTTTCCAACATGCGATACTGTTATATACATAGTAAGATTACACATTTTGAGAATATTTCTGATTCCAGAATCTACAATTCACAAATATTCAAATATTTGATTGCAGATTATGGGATATCCCAAATCCAAGAATCTGCAATCGACACAAGGATGCCTGTTTGTATGAAGCCGAGTATAAAAACTTGATATGTTCTTGCTCTCCTGTAATGTATAAAGTAACTGATCTGATGCAGTCTAATCAGATAAGCGATGGCTGCCAATGGCGAAAATACGGGCAAAAGATGACAAAATACAATCAGCGACCGAGATGTTATTACAGATGCGCTATGGCGCCCGGTTGCCCATTTAAGAAACAGGTTCGATCTCGTCCTTTTGCAAAAAGAAATCTATGACTGATGGTTTCATTCACTAGGCAACGCATATAAATCTGATAAAATTATGGCATTATGGCTGACTTTGTGTAGGTTCAGAGATGCGCCCAAGATCCCACAATTGTAACAACAACCTATAAAGGCGAACACAATGATTTTGTGAGTCCTCTGGCTATGCCTGACATGCACTTCTCATCCAACCAGCTCATTAACGAGGGAATGAATAGAGAAAATTTCTTTGCGCACAATGAATTTATTCCCTGCACTGCCAGAATATCGACCTCAAGTTCGTTTCCTACTATCACTTTCGACCTCACAGACAACCGCCTCAATCGACCAGGATTACCGTTGCAATCTACACAATTAGCGGCCGGCAGCTTCCAACACTTGACTTCATTGTCTAACGATGTGAGTCAGGCATCGGATTATCACAATCAACTGGATAATTATCTATCAATCGCGCAGGATTATGTGGCTTCGATAAAGGCAGATCCCAACTTCACTGAATCACTTGCTGTAGCCATAGCAAGCTCTCTAGTCAACTTGGGTACTCGACTCCAGGTGATGGCCAAAACCCCACCTGCAACGCAATTCCCCGATGGTTCAGCTCAGAAACCATTTGTGTACACTCATTATTTGTGAAATCTTCCCTACGGTAGTATTCTGACTACTAAAAACCCTCTGCATTTGTTGTAAAATAGTTCTACACCGTGTAATTTAGGACAAGTATCTAGAACTGCCTGATTTACTGGAGGCATTCGAGCAAAGTTAGAAAACACCGATATTTGAGCGTGGATGACTGTTGACCATTTTGGAACATCAAAATACTAAATGTGTGTCACTTTCTCGCAAAATTATCATGGTATAATTATATGTTAGTTATATTGTATTCTTTTATAAATCATTGAAATTTTATTAATACTCAGTAGGTAGGTAACTTATTATCAATTTATTTCCAACCTTTTATTCTTTTAAAAGAATGTGAAACTTAAACATTAATAAAATTTGCAATGGACATTTTACCATCTTTACTTTTAGAATTATATTGGAGGTCTCTTATATTTTTCTTTTGATGGGAACTTATGAAATTAAAGTCATTATTAGTATGTCTTAATTACTAAAAAATTTATTATTGATTTATTTTAATATTTTTTTATTTTAAAAATAGTGTAGATAAATTGAAAAATATAATTAATATTTCACCATTTTTCAAATAAAATTAAATACTTTTGGTAACATTTTATTATTATTATTGAAACTTATTATTAGATATATTACTATAGTATTGTTGAAAGCATCTCCCTCTCCAACTAATTCAAATTTCTCTTTCATTTTCTTTGTGGCAACTAGATTAGTAACTAGTGCATAACTATGTGTCTAAATTTCAAATAATAAATAGTGATGCCAATTAAGGTAAAACCAATCCAACATACAATTTGGAATAGAAATATTGTATAACAAATAACAATGCATGTTAATGTAGAACGATGAAATAAAATAAAATGAACAATATATTTGTTCATATGTGGAGAAATCAACAAATAATAAAATGACCAACATATGTTCATATGTGAAGAAATCCATAAATAGATAATAAATTAAAATAAAATGAGAAATATAAGCCAGTTGGTGGATAAATATAAGGGATGCTTCCCTACATTCATGGATAGTGTCCTATGTTAGAATAGAACTGGAAAAATGGCCAATAAAATTGATGTCATTTGATTAAGGTAAACTCTTTAGCTTACATCTTTCTCAGATTCAACATTGAATATTTGATGCATAGAGCTTACACATTTCCGAGATTTAACATTAAATATGAGATGCAAAGGGACTATGTTTCCTTGTATTTCAATTTAAAATACCAACTAAAGGATACCGCTCCAATTTTATAAGTCACTATAATATTAGTCTATGATATAAAACACAACACAAAATAAAATAGGTAATTACATCGAATTATTGGAGAAGTTTTTGGGAATCTACATTTATTATAGCTATGTTTTGAATCTTCTCACCCCCTCATTCATTCATAAAGCTTCTTCTCTATGAATGAAAAAAATATTCTCATCAACCAACAATTGAAGGCTTAAGGCTTGCATTGCTACACCATGGTGAATAATGTGTCTATCTATCTTCATAATTATTCAATGAAGCTTTACCCTGAAGCTAAATATACCTTACTTAGTCGTGGGAAATTAATATTATACACAGTAATGAGATGTTGAATAGCTTCAACCATTTAGATACCATCTTTTGGGTTGATCAATGATCAATTCTTTGCTTCCCATGTGCATTTTGTCTTATATTGTGGATGTGGTCATCAAGCAAGTATGAAAGCATCATCACTCAGAGTCTTTGAAAATCCAACATTTTAACCACTAGTCATCTAGTCTTATGCCCATGTGATGTGGCTCTTAAATTGAATAATTTTGTCCTTTAATGAAGGATTATATATTTGAGTTTTGCAAGGTTTCTATGATTACAACGTTTTCCTAACTTCACTACAAATCCCGATAGTATCATAATGATTCCCAACGAGTAACATGCATGTATATTGACAACATGATTTCATAAAAATACTCTTATTCGGGATATATTGTGATCACATCCAATACCCTTGTCCCTGTGATTTCAATTGGTAAATGAATTATTTGGTTTGCAAGTGTCAGGGATACAAGGAAATTTATTCTGAGATTTATATGTTGATGCTATACTTCAAGGCTCTCTAAGAAAATCTATCCTTGGATCTATAGCAATGGTTGTAGTATCTTTTGTGATTTCTATGGCAAATGTTATAGTATCCTTTACAAAAAATATATAATATAAATATATATCATTGAAGGACCATCTAAAACTAGTAAAATTAAATGAGATGTGTATGATGGCTTTCTAGATCAAGGATGACCCTCAATGTGATTCCCTTAGAAAAGTTGACCATATTTACAAAAAAATAGGCTAAAAAAGTGGAAAATAAACATGTTACTGTAGCCATTACTATTACTAACATCCATAGTATTTTTCTTATTTTCATTACCCAATATTCTTTCACATTTGCCTCACCTTTTAGCATTTCTCACATCCCTTTTTGATCGATTACATAAGGTTTCACTATATCCTTTCCTTTACCCCATCCATACTTATTTTCTTATATTCCTTCTGTTATCACTTAAGAAATCTAATGCTAAAATTTCTCATCCTAGTCTGATGACAAAGGTCAGTGTTAGTCTAAGTTGTTTTCGTTTTTTCCTTGAAGTTTGAGTCTTAGGAGGTCATGAGTCAAGCATGTGTTCTTATCTACCACTGGTCATCCTCATTCATCACCGATCTCATAGTCATGTGTTACTTTGTTATCCACCACAAAGCCTTTTAGGTAATTGCGTAGCGCATGTAACCTTTCTAAAGCGTTTTCGCAGCGCATTTACTCTGTTTAGCAGTTTCACAGCGCAAAAGCTCATTAGGTGTTTTCGCAGCGCGATACATCATTAGGTGATTTCGCAGCGCATCATTCAAAATTTAAACTAACCGCGCTGTGAAATCAGAGATTTGTGCATTCTGCAACGAATCTTTCCCAAATGTCAAATCCATTAGGTAAATCTATGGCTGCGTCATCCTTTGTCAGTTCATGTACTCCACTTATCACGTCCCACCACCCATCTCCATTATCACAACCATTAGATTTGTTGATACACACAGAATACAAGTTCCAAGAAAAGCCACCTATGTACAAGTTTTAATGATGATTGTAAGCCTTGCATGAATAACAAATCTGCAAGATTGCAATTTGAAAAAAATATAATCGGCATGATTTTAATTTTAAATAACATTGTAATCAAGCGAGGCAGCAAATCAGGCGAGGCAGTAAATCAGGCGAGGCAGATTTTCAAAAGAGGCTGAGTTTACAGTTTGAACAGAGCTAGCATCCCTTGCTTACAGGTCATTAAAATTTCATGGAGGAATAAGTAGAGAAGAAAGAACACAGATCAGGCAAATGTCTGAGAAACGAGCCTGAAGGTTTGGATATAACATTGAAGAACAAAGATGTGGAGAAGGCATTTAAAAAAGCCGGATGTTGGAATTTTTGCAGGAAGTTACAAGGAGGTCATGCGCAGGTGACTAAAGAATTTGCACTAAATTTTATAGGATTAAACTCAAACGTGGCTATGGTGTAATTGCAGGTCTCGCCAAATATGATATCCACAGTGACAGAGATTCCACGAGGGCAAGAAAATTGGTTCAAGAATTTCAAATTTGACATGAATCCATGCAAAGAGTTTTTAAAGAAGGAATTCGTTAACTCGGATTTGAGTAAGTCTGTTCCTAGGAGCTATGTTAAAGAGCCCTATGCACATTTGCCCACCTGTATACAAAAATACCTGACTTGTGAAGGAAGATATAACAAGGTGTATTCGTACCATTTCAAACTCCTTTTGCATTTTACAGGAAAGGGTTTCTATTGATCTACCTTTTTACTTATTCTGCAGTTTGAGTAAAATGTGTGACAAGGTGCAATTGAGAAAAGAGGCTTGTGAAACTTCTTTGTTTCACCATGCCTTGATTAAGTTACTTGTTTTGCATGAACTTCAAAAGGTAGGCAAAGACTGGAATACATTTATATTCATGGCTGGTTTCAAAAGCCAGACCGGTCTCAGCCCTCTAGCTGCAAAAGATCTTACAACAGCATGTCTTCAAACAGAAACAAGAGCCAAGAGGTTTTCAAAGTTAAAGGCAAGGAAACAAGTTAGAGAGTCTGCAAAGCCACTGACCATTCAAGAAACACCTCAGCAGTGAATTAAAGAAAAAGCTCAGATCAAAGAGACTGCACATGAATCATGCACAGGTGGAGTAGTTCAAAGAAGAAGAACGAGGAGCCAGGTGGTTAAAGAAAAGGGTAAGTCCATAGCTATTGAAGAAAGTCCTACTTCGAAGGGAAATTTAAATGATTTATTGCAGGCAATTGACTTTGAAGAGTCCCCACTAGTTCAAGATGATTTGATGCAGTCAAGAAAAGAGAAGACAAAGAAAGCTAAAGCCTCAAAGAAACTCAAATTTGATGAGCAAGTTGAACTATTTGTTTTCAAGCCCAGGAGACCCATAACAAGGAAGTTTAAGCAAGTACAGGAGGAACCGCCAAGGACAGATGAAACAGGGGAGGAGATAAAGCCTCGTGAAAGAAAGGACAAAGGCAAAACAGTTGCCACTCATAAAGAAGATAGTATGGAAGATTTGAAAAGGAATTTGGAATCTGCCAACCTTGAGATTGCCAAACTGAAGAAAGCTGCCAGGAAACATGCCATACAACAAGCTAATTATTATAGAATGAAGACCTTATGGGAAGACAAAACAACTTCAGAGGTGGTTGACTGTAATACTCAATTCCACACCTGGACAGTACTAGCAATTAAAGAAGCAAAATTCATCAGAATGATTAATATGCAATTAAGAGCTGGGATCAAGGTCATGAAGAAACAAATTGAAGACTTAAAGGTACAGTTAGGCCAGCTGAAGGAATCTTCTTAATGAAATCCCATTTCAAGTAAGGCTATGTTTCGAATTTTGATGATTTTGCTTAGTGTCATCTTTCTTGAAGAATCCTGCATTTCCATTCAATTTTAAAAGGTCTTGGAACAATTGAAAGAAGGTTTAGATAGCAAAGTGCTCAAATAAGTAAAGTTTTGGGTTGAAACTATGATCTTTGAAGCAACTCAATAGTTTCGTAGCGCGCTACGAAACTGTTGAAGCTAAACAGTCCAATTTCAATTAACCGGTTTTGAATATGAGCAGGAATTTTCAAAGGTGAATGTCTACAAGGTATGCATGGCATCAGCTAAAGCTATTAATATTCAACCAAGTCAAGACAGGAGGAAAAGTATGGATTCAGGTCCAACTTTTAACTTTTGTCACAAATAAACGCCTTTACCACGGTTCAAAATATGTCAAGACAGCTTAAAGGAGTTTTTGCTTTTGAATATAAAGGAAGTGGACAACACATCAAGGATGTGGCCATCTGTCACATTTTGGAAAACCAAAGATGAAGGACCTGCTTCTGTGGACTTGAAAATTGTAAGGACCGATGAGCAAGGGTAGTTTCCTATATTTTGGGACAATGGAGAGGATGTGGCATAGAAGACCAGCATGGAGCCTTGAACACCCATCACAGCCAAACTGAAAGGAACCAGATGTCAAAGAACGAGAACCATTGTAGCCAAGGCTATTATTAGCATAACATGGTGTTAGAATCCTACTTGATTTAGATCTCTCGAAAGTTTAGTTGAAGTTTGTTACATTTAATAGGCAGTTAAAAGTTGATTAGGTGTCATTAGAAGTAGATTTCGAGTTCCCCTCATGCTTGAGGAGGAATCTCAATCAGGTAGAAGAGCTCTATATATAGCAAGAACAACAATGTAATAAGGGTTGGAAGTTTATGTAAAAAAGCTCTGTTGACAAGCTTATGTAAAGACTCTATTTATTTTGATAATACAGTGAATGGTTTTAGCTGCTCAAGAATCATAGTGAATTCAATGTATGAATTCCTCTTGTTGTCTTTCTTGTTGTTTACAGTTTGATGGGTACTTGATTACTTAGAAATCACATGCTGTGTTCTAATTTCCTTCATGTACTCATATACTGTCCCTTTGTGTCTGCTGTACTTTATGTATATTGGAGTCTGAATGCCTTGATTTCATTGCAAAGCCAATTCACTATTAATGCTGACTAACATATGACTCCATGAGCCCAATGGATGCTTGTTAATTTAGATTTTACCAGCCTCATTCCTATTTGTTTCATAGAAGAGTTAGCCATCTCAATCACAATTGCAAATATTAAACCCTTTGAGAGAGCCCTCTCAGGCTAAGGAGGCTAAGCCTTAGCTAAAAGATTAGTCTGAAACAGTTACTTGAAGTCTTCCTGGTCTGCAGCCTTCCAGGGCTTGATTTTGAGATAACACCTTCCACTTAATGCCACTTATTTCCACACGAAAATTCCTTTTGTGAACCATTCTCAACACTTGTTTTATGGATTTCATAAGTAATCTATTCTCCTCACTATCAACTTTCACATTTAGTTTTATCTCTCATGGCGATATCATTCACTTGAATTTCTTATAAACATATCACCACTCAAAACATTATAGGATTGAAAACCTCTCATATACTTTTCTGTTGTATGTGTTACTACTATAGAACCCATGCTTTGTTTTTTATCTTCTTCAATCCATTGCCCCATAGGTTCTTGCCGCTCTACTTCCTTCACATACCAACAATAGACAGAACACTCTGCTAATGGAATTCTCCACTTCTTCATTATATGGATGTAAGTTAAATTTCATTTCATCATTTTTAAAGTAATATGTATTTCTTCTACCATTATGCATAAGTCATCCATCATATTGTCATGGCTTCCCCAACAAAATGTGTCAAGCATACTTATAAAAACACCACATAGAATGTTATCATTATTTTATTTATTAGAATAAGTTTATTTATCTTATCCTCTTTTAAAAAATAGTCCACAATGAAAGAGGCCAAATCTTGTTCACTAATTGGCTTACAAGCACACAACCTCCCCTCTCCAAACATCACATATGGCTTCCCACTCTCAACTAACTCCACCTGACTAGCTAAACTCTTAAAGAAAGTTGTGGGTCTTACAATGCTATAAGTGATCTCACTTGTCTCAACTTCTCTTTTCAACTTAGCTTTAAATTTTAGCTTGGCTCTCTGAAACTCTAGTAGAGGCTTTTGCACATAGATGATAGACAATAGAACAAATGTGATGCACCTAATGATTTTTTTGCGATGAGGTTGTTCATGGTGGCATCATAATCAATTCTCTGGTTTCCTTTCACTACTCCATTCTTGCTAGCCAAACAAGATATTATCACATCAATAAAAACACCCACATCATGGATGATTGTTTTCATAAATTAAATGTTCATTACATCCACTACAACACATAGGGGGTTTTAAGACAATATTTGAGACAATTTTTGGCTAAATTGCCTTAACTTGAGACAAAGAACAACTTTTGTATTTTCTTAAATGTTGTCTTTAAGCATGTGTCTTAAATTATTGTCTTCAAAAAATGTCTCTATAAAGGCAATGTATAACAAAATCATTATTATCTCTTAGGAGACAATTTCGTTTTTGTCACCGGAGAGACAAAAATTAGATTGTCTCCTAAGAGACAATAATGACCGTGTTATATATAGTCTTTATAGAGATAAATTTTTATGACAATAATTTAAGGCACCCGATTAAAGACAATAAAAAAGAAAAAACACAATATGTCTTTAATCCTAGCTATTGTCTTTATAGAGACAATAAAGAATTATATTTGAAGACACTACAATATCACTTTTCCCTCTTTAGAGACAATATAAAATAATGAATCCACAAAAATATCACACCATTGAAATAAATCAATATAAAAAGTATTCGATAAAAAATAAACTACAATATTATTGATTGATTCATGTTAGGGCACAATGGAATCGAACCACCAACCTCCTTCTTATAAGGAAGGTGTTCTTCCATTGAACTAGCACCCTTTAAACAATTATGTGACGATATAGACATTGATTTTAAAAAAATGTTTGATACATAATGAAATAATATTTGTAAAATATATAATCGTGCAACCCCTATTTTTAACTTAATAAAAAATAAATTCAATAGAGTTAGCTCAACACCACACCCATGTGACATGACCTGCACAACAATAATAACAAACAAATTAATCTAGTAATACAAAAAAAGTAACTAGAATTAGCACACGTTGTTAATATCTTGCCACAAATATTGAATGGTTTCTATTTAGTGTGTTTCCACTGTTGATCTCTTTGTCTAGTTCCTCTATGGCCACATCATTGGTTACAAAATTATATTGAAAAAAGATAAGAAAGGAAATTTTCTGCAACTTGGTAAAGTAAGGAAAATCCTTAAAAATGATTTATCTTTGAAATCCAGTTAATAAAATAAATCAACAACAATTTGTCTATAGAATATATATTGCATATTTCATATAAAAAAAATTCACCTTAAACTCGAAATAACATTTGTAAGGGACATCCCTAGATGAAGCATTAACATGTTAGTTTGTAGGAAAATTTGGAGAAGTTTTTAGCCATTTTAATTCATGTTCTATTGTTCATCTAGTTATATAGAAATGAGAAATTTGTAAAAAGAAAAGAGAAACAAATCTTAGGAGTCTATCATAAGCTTAAATCAAGTCTTAGATCAGCCCCAAAAAAACCAAAAGAGAAGAAGGCTTAATGGGGCAGCAAAGGGAAACCCAATGAGGAGTGGATAGGTGGATGGATAGAATTATAGGATAATAATGAAGATGGGATTCAAGGCTTATGTCATGCGGAAAGAGTTATTTTTGCGGACAAACCTAACCTCCCTAGGAGTCTAAGACTCTTTAGTGACAAACAAAACAAACAAGAGCAATCCTTCTCTAAATATACATTATTCTATGAGAAACCAAGTGTTTTTCGATCTTACCTTAGGTCCAACGCTTGTTGTAGCAGTCCAGCCTTGCTGATCCAGATGAGCTCCTCCTTCACTTTAAGACCTGAATACACTAACAAAGCAAACGATTACATAACACCTGAATATTCATCATAAAACAAAGCATATTCATC
>APFE030020737.1:231695-243623 GCA_000404065.3 Pinus taeda | reverse complement strand
AAGATGAAACTCGCGCCTTTTGACCTTTACAGGGGTACGCACCCATCCTTTGGCTTACAGAGCATACAAGTACATAGGTACAATGAGTTTGGGATGCGTACACGCAGGCAAGGTAGAGAGAACCTACATACCCACAGATAAACATGTTTTTAGTGACTTTATCTCTTTTTTGAAGTTTGACATGAAGAGAAGAGGTATTAGGCTTGACAAGGAGGATAATATGACTATTGATGGAGCCACATTAACTGCAGATAGCCATGGTGACAAATTTCAGTGTAACAGCTTAGGAAGAGGAACCAACAACCATTTAGTGTTCATGGCACTAACTACACTTATTTGAGTTGCAAGAATAAAGTAGATTGTAGAGAAATTTTTTGGGACTATATTATTATATTAGTCACTCAATGGTTGTGAGACACATTACAGGTCAACAATATTTACCGTCAAGTGAGACTATGAGGGATAGGGGAGATGGCTACCATCTTTGGACACATTTCCTTCACCACAATATTAGCATGGAAGAGTTGTTGATACTAGACTACCTTAATTTTCAATGATGTATTCTTGCAGAAATAACATTCATAATAGGAAAACACAGGGTTAACTAAATTACCATGTGGAACATTCTGAAATGTTGCATGTAGCTCATTCCAATCTCTCATTAAACATGAATTTTTTGAAATAATAATCCTCATGTGGCACTCACATACATTTATATGCAAGAGAAACAATACTTGAGTTACAATACTTGTAATAAAATAGACAACCCACCATGTCAAAAAAATCATCATTATTATATTTCAGAACTACTTGAAAAATTGTCCAAAAGTACATATTATACAGGTTCACATTCAAATTAGCTAATAATAAAATAATAATAATCAAAACTTTCATCACAAATTCTATCTAGTTATGAGACTTACTCAAAGAGCTTGACAGTATTTTTGTATAATTTCATAGACTGAGGTATTCCTGCATGCTTTGCATTCTAGAGATTGGAAGACTCCAACAATGAAGCAAACTAAAGAAATTTTAAAGTCGCTCTAAAGAAAAGGCCTGTGATATCATGCTCACCATCTCCTATAACATGAAACATCTATTTCTAGTGAAATTATTATCTTTAAGTAGTTAAAATTTTAAACAAATTTCTTGAAATCACAAAGAAATTTTTAGGCTAGGTGTACGTGGAGTGATAAGGGTAACTAACATCAACCAAACATTTAGTTTGTATAAAATTTGTTTCAAATTAAAATTATATATCATCCCATTGAAATTTGATGGAACATCTGATCATCACTAAAACTCCCGCCCTCGGGTTTTTCTTTCCCAAAAACTCATAACATAGATAACAAAAAATGATCCAGTACATATTCCCTGTTCAACCTAATAAAAAATTAAACCCTATAGTTACAAATACTATAGATCCAACAATAACAAGTATTGAATCCCTCAATAACTGAAAAGCAGACTAATATCCCAGCTAGAAATTAATGGACCCACCAATATACTTGGCAGAAACCAATCAGCACAACACTATTTTGTTGAAAGCCCATTGAAACCACAAATCCCAATTAGTTTTCCCTTTGAAATCCCTAGTACCCTAAAATTCCTCTCCTCCAAAATTAATTTGCCCATTGTGCTAAATTATTTTTCTTCCTCTACAACGATGGACCCATAAACTCTTGATATCATAAATGAATACACGACCAATGTTTCCTGTCCTGTAATTCTCTAATCATTCCATAGCAGCCACTACCCCATTATTTTTGAAGGGTGCTCCTACTAGAACCATGGATTATAAGTGGGTTGAGTTTGATAGGATTCATATGTAGTATTCATCAATAAAATTTAGGAATTATGTTGACTTTCCTACATGGTTCCAAACTTTAAATATCAAACTATAAGTTTAAAATTTGGTAAATGATAGCCTATAGGCTCCAAATTGTTTACAAATATCATGGAATTGACACAATATTGGAGTGCTCATTTTCAGCCATTCAGGTATCCTTCACCTAAATTCATTTTCCAGGCCTTGAAATATTGAAATTCCAATTTGGGCATTCAGTTTTTATTTTTTATTTTTCTTCTACCCAATATCTACTCTTTTCAATGCTAGAGTAGAATATGTTAGTAGTACAAACAAACCTGCATATTTGGAGTTTCAAGTGTGCTTTTTGGTATGTAACAATTTCAATCATTTAATTTAAATAAATGCATGCTAGGCTTCAAATTGTTTGCAAATATCATGGAATTGAAACTATGTTTGAGTGTTCATTTTCAGTAATTTAGGTATCCTTCACCTGAATTCATCTGATATGGCCTTGCAATATTGAATACCTTCTCTATTGAAATTCCAATTTGGACATTTGGGCATTTCATCTTTTGTTCAATTTCTTCTAGCCAACAACTATTCTTTTTAATGCTAGAGTATCTTATATCTATGGAAAATTAGTCATTGCATTTACAATTGGCTAATCTAATTCTCTAAGCTCAGTTGAATATTACCTAGCATGCCCAACATATCCCATGTAAGATATGTTCATAAGGAAATGATACACACACACAAATAATCGGACTTAGCCTTCACTTAAAGTTATATCTAGTTGGAAACATCGATATGTTAAATGTGAAACAAGGCCTCTCATGTGAAGAGTCCTAAGCTGAAGGAATTGTTTAAAAAGTTGGTTATTATTCAAGTAAACTATCTAGTATATTTCAATAAAATTTGTGTTTGTCATGTAAACAATTGCAAAGAATGGAGTTATTTTCATATGTTTAGTTGAAGATTACTATCATTAATTGGTCACCTAGAGTTTTGTTGACAATGCTAGACCTGCCAACATGTCAGGGGATTTCCCCAGTAAAATGTCCCAACTAGACCTCAGACCATTTGGAGGAGTCCTAGTAGTGGGTAGTAAAGCAATGCCTTAACTATGATAGCACATAGAGGTAAGTGTGATATCTTTGTCGGAACCAAGTGTGTTACTGATCCAAGTGGATATTGGTGTCCACTCGCCTATTCCACTTGGACCTCCACCATTGGTTCTTTCAGGTTTTAAATTGCCTTATTTATAGCACAATTTACTATTTTTGGCAAATTTTCAGGTTCTAAACTTCTGGAGCAGTTTTGAGGCCCTAAATGATGTTTTTTGGGAAAAATGGGAGCAACATGTGTCCATTGATTGATGTTCCTCACTTAGATGTTGTAGTCCTTGGATAAATATTTCTAACGAGGCATTGTGTGTGTCAAACGGAGATCGTATGCCAAAGTTATGACCTTGGGAAGTTGATGTACCAATTTACCCAAAACGGGGCTCATAGTTTGGCACTTCATCTCCTAGGGTTAGTTTTTTGGATGTTTAGGGTTTTCCATTGTTTCTCAACAATAAATAGGCCTTCGAGCCTCATTGTAAGACATTTCAGAGGCATGTAACTGCCACATCTCTTCTCAGAGATAAGCTACCATCAGCTAAGCTAGTTTATTTCCATTTCATCAATCAAATGAAGTATTATTTATGTTGCATCTTTTTATTTATGGTCATGTTTGCAACTTTTGTGTTCTTGTTTAAATCAGGATTAGTCATATCCGAGTGGTTTTCTCTTTCTTTGTGTTTCTTTGCATGTCCCCAACAAGGTCGGGATATAAGAAGTTAGGGCTTAAATTGGTCAAATCTTTGCAAGAATAGCCTCGCAAATCTCGATGACCTCCCATGGTAGATGAAAGGAAAGACGAGGGGGTGGGAGATCCTATCAAAATCTTGCTCGAAGAGGCCGTCGAGTGAAAAACAAACATGATGATGGACTATTATATACCTAGGGGGGATAATATGGGGTACAAAGGGTGGTACCCAAGGTAATAGTGTAATAATGGGATGGGTCATAGTAATAAATAAGGTGGTTAACCCATATCATGTAAGGGACTACAAGTAGTTAGCAATAATGTAAATGGCCCCCATGGTATTAGATAGATGGTAAATTGAGGAACCATGTAAAGACCACATGTATTATATGTATGAGGCCTATATAGAGGCTAGAGACTCCACATTGAGGGATGTCAAGGAATATTGTATGAATAGGCATATGGCTTGTGAAGTGCTCTCCTTCCTTAAGGAGTGAATGTATGGTGTTGCCCTATCTTAAGGGTTTGATCAATAAAGGGAATAATTTATCTATATTCAGATCTTCTTATCTCTTGGGTTCATTAGCATTGTCATATATTGCTGGGTTAGATCTATAACAATTGGTATCAGAGCTATAATAAGTGGTATCAAAGCACTTTCTTGGGCAAAAAGTGGAGAATTTTTTTTAATTTTTTGTAGGATTTCTGGGGTGGCAAGCTTGCAGATCAGATTTGTATGTTTTGGGGAAACATCTATAAAATCGAATTGTAGATCTAGATTCTTCGTGAAAAAATACCTGATTTCAAAAAAAAATCTGCCGAATTGGAGTCCGGATGGAGATATCGCTAATCTAAAAATTAGTGGTGTTGCAGACAATTTTTCGGGGCAGCAAGTTTGCGGTGTAGATCTGGACTTCCTGGTGCAAGATATACAAAATCTAATTGCAGATATGGATTTTTTGTGAAAAAATACCCAATTTCAAACAAAAAATCAGTCAAATTGGAGTTTAGATGAGGGAGATATCGCTAATTTAAATTCAGCTATTTTTCAACAATTTTTTATGACGGCGGGAGAGTTGCAGCGTGGATCAGCAACTCTAGTGCCTAGATCGGGATTTCTACCACATGGAAAGATGCAGAATGGTTGTTCCATTTCCAAAAATAGGTCATACTAGGGATTTTAAGCAATATTGACTGAATTGTGGCCGTTTCAAATTTTCGCCAATTTTTTTGTGATGGCGGGCCTAGATCAGAATTTGAGGGACTTGTATAAATTTGATGGCTCTCATCCAGCCAAATGGCTAACACAAATGGAGAAATATTTCAAATTGAATTACATCTATGATGATGCGACTCAAATGAGTGTGGGAAAAATGTACTTGGACCATGAAAGATGGCAATGGTGATAGTGTCATCAAAAATGCCATCCAAGGACAACTACTTGGCAGATGTTTGCGAAAGCTATTTGTGACCACTTTGACAGTAAATATAATCTTGTGGATAAGCTCACACAGATAGACACACAACCTAGCAAAGATTTTATTTTTACAGGAATGAAGGAAACCAAGAAACCTAAAGGGTTATTTTCTGTTGGTATCTCCTTATTGCAAGTTCATGGATTGATTCAAAAGGAGAAGCTCATTGTTTCTATAAATCCTAGTTGCAAGCATAATTTTATCGATGTTAATTTGGCAAAAAAATTGCAAGTGTATAAGGATTTGAAGATTTCTATGGATAAGTATGTGTTGCATGGTGATTTTTATACTTCAGAGATAGATAATATGGATGTTGTTTTGGGATACCCATGGATGGAATCGGTGGGTACTATAAATATTAATGTGCAGAAGAAATTCCTGAAGCTCTGGTATAAAAAGAAGAAAATTACATTACGTGACATTTCCATCAATAAACATGTACAGTCCATGGAGGCTGAAGCAGAAGATGTTCCAGGGACGGACATATCAGATGATGAGCCATTGATGATCGACAATCAAACTCAAACCAAGGCTGAAGCAGAAAAGGATACAGTTGTTGATACATCAAATGAGGGCTTAGTGGTTGAAGTAATATTGAAAGATAAGACACCACAACAAGCACCACAACATGCACCAGATAATAGTCAGGCTCCAGTAAGGGGTGAATTAAAGAAAAAGACACCATGGGTTAAAAATTCAACATATTATCACCCACATCACCCCGCAAGACAACAACTAAGAATATGGCAACCAATTAGCCACAAGGACAACAACCCCCGCATGACAGATAGAGAGGATCGAAGATCCACCTACTACACAGCAACACAGAAGAGCTGCTACAATCAACTTCCATCTCAAGCGAGCGAGGCACCAGCGAGATCGAGGGTTCACCTTTCTCTTGGATGGCTAGATGCACGTGCATGGTACCAGTGGACTACTCTTTTGAGTAGATCTTATTATTTGTGTTCTTCCCATGTTTTGGGGATGAAACATGCTAAGAGGGGTGGAATGTTATATACCTAGGAGGGATAATATGGGGTACAAAGGATGGTACCCAAGGTAATAGTGTAATAATGGGATGGGTCATAGTAATAAATAAGGTGGTTAACCCGTATCATGTAAGGGACCACAAGTAGTTAGTAAAAATGTAATGGGCCCATGGTATTAGATAGATGGTATTGAGGGAACCATGGTAATAACCCATGGTATTATATGTATGAGGCTTATATAGAGGCTAGAGACTCCACATTGAGGGATGTGAAGGAATATTATATGACAGCCATATGGCTTGTGGAGTGCTCTCCTTCCTTAAGGAGTGAATGTATGGTGTTTCCCTACCTAAAGCCAAGGAGGGCCTAGTGATATGTGAGAATCCCAACACGAACCTATGTAGAAATTGGTAAGACCCAGAAAGTTGCGGGGCTTTATCAGAGTGGTTGGAGCTAGCCAATTCTGAATGACTTGGATCTTGGTTGGATCCACATGCACCCCTCGTTTATCAATAATGTATCCCAAATACTGAACTTGGGTCATGGAAAAAGTGTGTTTCTCCAAATTGGCACATAGCTTGTGTTGCCGCAGTGTTTGGAGAACCTGTTGGATGTGATGGAGGTGCTCTTCCCAACTTTGGCTGAAGATCAGGATGTCATCCAAGTATACCACTACAAATGAGTTGGTGAATGGCTAGAAGATGTCATTCGTCAGCCTCATGAAGGCTACAACAGCATTCATCAACCCGAAAGGCATAACCAACCATTCAAAAAGGCCCTCCTTGGCTTTAGGTAGGGCAACACCTATGGTGAAGGCATTACATTATTACTAACTACTTGTGGTCCCTTATACTATTACCTTGGGTACCACCCTTTGTACCCCACATTATCCCCCTTAGGTATATAACATGATTGGTTTCGCAATGGTGCAGGCAGTGCAAGATCTGATGTACTTCCCAAAATCCTATCAAAGATTTGGCCAATAGAAATACTTCTGCATTAGTGCCACCATTTTCTCGACCCCGAAATGCCCAACAACCTAACTATAGTTCGCTTCCCAAATCATCTTAGCATGCTCACTTGAGGGAACACAAAGGGAATAAGATTATCGATGGAGCCCAACACCACTGTTGCCACCACGAAGATCCAAAAGGAGGAACCTGAAGAACTAAAGGAGAAGGAGCACCTCTTCCACTCCCAGAAGTGGGTAAAGGGTTCCCCACTACAGTTCATTGTCAACAGTGGGAGCCAAAATAACCTCATTTTGGTAGAGGTCATCAATCAGCTGGGCTTACCAACCAAAACACATCCACAACCGTACATCCTCGGGTGGCTTCACCAACGACAGGATCTTTGCATGAGAAAACAGTGGCAGCTTCCATTCAACGCCAAGCCCTTCATGGATGAGGTATTGTGTGACGTTGATCCCCATGATGTTTGTGATGTACTATTAGGACAAACATACTTTTGGAAGTGATATGTTGTGTATGAGTCAAGGCCTCGTGTTGTTATTTTTACTTTGGGAAATAATTTGTACAAGATACTAAAGGTAGCACCGCCTACTGCCATCTCTTTGGTTACTGCAAAATAATGCAGTATGCTAATTTCCAAAACCTGGAAGTTTGTTTTCCTAATAATACGCCCTGAAGGAAAGAATAAGACGATGGCCATAACCTCCAGATAGGGCCCCTCTAGATAACAACAACATATGAACAAGGTCATGGAGGAGTACGAGGACTTCTTCACCTCCCCCGTGGGGGTGCCTTTGCACTGCTAGGTCAAGCACTCCATCGATATGACCCCAGGTGCACCACTTCCCAATGGACCAATCTATCGGTGCTCCATTCTGGAGAACCACGAAATCAAGAGGAAGATTCAAGCACAATTGCAGAAAGGACACATCTGACTGAGTTCATCACCCTGTGGGAGCCCGATCTTGTTGGTACAGATGAAGGATGGGACTTGGAGACTCTGCATTGACTATCAGACGCTGAACAAGATCATTGTCTAGAATAGGTACCTGATCCCACAGATTGATGACCTTCTGGACTAACTGAAGGAGGAAAAATATTTCAGCAAAATTGACTTGAAGTCAAGATATCACCAGATACCAATCGAACCCTTTGATGTGTGGAAGACTGTCTTCAAAGCCAAGGAGGGCCTTTTTGAATGGTTGGTTATGCCTTTCGGATTGATGAATGTTGCTGCAGCCTTCACGAGGCTGATGGATGACATCTTGTGGCCATTCACCAACTCATTTGTAGTGGTATACTTGGATGACATCCTAATCTTTAGCCAGAGTTGGGAAGAGCACCTCCATCACATCCGACAGGTTCTCCAAACACTGCAGCAACACAAGCTATGTGCCAATTTGGAGAAACACACTTTTTTCATGACCCAAGTTCAGTATTTGGGATACATTATTGATAAACGAGGGGTGCATGTGGTTCCAGCCAAGATCCAAGTCATTCAGGATTGGCTAGCTCCAACCACTCTTACAAAGCCCTGCAACTTTCTGGGTCTTACCAATTTCTACATAGGTTCATGTTGGGATTCTCACATATCACTAGGCCCTCCTTGGCTTTAGGTAGGGCAACACCATACATTCACTCCTTAAGAAAGGAGAGCACTCCACAAGCCATATGCCTGTTCATACAATATTCCTTGACATCCCTCAATGTGGAGTCTCTAGCCTCTATATAGGCCTCATACATATAATACAATGAGTCATTACCATGGTTCCCTCAATACCATCTATCTAATACCATGGGCCCATTACATTATTACTAACTACTTGTGTTCCTTTACATGATACAGGTTAACCACCTTATTTATTACTATGACCCATCCCAATATTACACTATTACCTTGGGTACCACCCTTTGTACCTGATATTATCCCCCCTAGGTATATAACATTCCACCCCCCTTAGCTTGCTATAGATCTGATATGAAAATATAAGACAATGCAAATAAACACCAGAAATAACAAGATATGAATATATAAATGCTTCTTTATTGATCAAAACCCTTAATGTAGGGCAACACCATACATTCACTCCTTAAGGAAGGAGAACACTCCACAAGCCATATGCCTGTTCATACAATATTCCTTGACATCTCTCCATGTGGAGTCTCTAGCCTCTATATAGGCCTCATGCATACAATACCATGGGCCCATTACATTATTACTAACTACTTGTGGTCCCTCACATGATATGGGTTAACCACCTTATTTATTACTATGGCCCATCCCATTATTACATAATTACCTTGGGTACCTCCCTTTGTACCCCATATTACCCCCCTAGGTATATAACATTAAGCATCAAGAAATAAGGCCTCTATAATCTGCTTCCTTCCCCTAGTCGACCTTGGGAATCCATCTCCATGGATTACACGTCAAGCCTTCCTTCTACTAAGCATGGTAATGACTATGCTTTTGTGGTCATTGATAGATTCTCAAAGATGGCCATTATGGCGGCCTATAAGAAGAATATCATAGTAGAAGCCACTAATAAACTCTTCTTTGAACAAGTGCGTATACACTTTGGAACTAGACAGTCTATCATCTCAGATCGGGACAACAGGTTCCTCAGTGCATTTTTGTCCAGTCTCTAGTCAATGCTAGACACCAAGCTCACTAAGTCCACAACTTTCCATTCTCAAAGTGATGGCTAGACAGAGGTCATCAACAGGATGATTGTGCACATTTTTTGCATGTACAACTCAAAGCATCCATGCACATGGGATGAGAGCCTCCCTTATGTCGAGCACAACTATAATCAGGCTCTCCACAGCTCCACTGGCCACAGCCCCTTTCAGGTGGGATTAGGATTCTAGCCACTATTTACCATTGATGTGGCCATGCCATTTGCAGCTACTTATGTAGATTCGGCTCATGTCCATTCTGAAACCGATAAGGCAAACAACTTCATTGAGCGCATCCAAAATATCTGCCAGTAGGTACATGACATTCTAGAGAAATTAAATGTCAAGTACAAGCAACCACATGACCAACATTAGGTGCCACACAAGTTTCAGGTGGGCGAGAAAGTACTATTGCATTTGCAAAATGAACACCTTACCAGAGCCTATAAAAAACTCAAACCACTCTGATATGCTCCTTACACCATTACCAAGGCTATGGGAGGCAATGCATTTGATCTCAACATTCCCCCATTTGTTAGGTCCCTATACTACCAGTGTAACCCCTTATTGCTATTAGTACAACCCCCATACTATATTTTTATGCTCATGTAGTCCCCATATTATTATTATTGTGCCCCATAGAAGCCCACTATTGTTATTATTGTGCTCTTACATTATTATAGCTATGTCGGCTCTGATTATATTATGACCCCTTAGACTCCTATACGTAGAAAGGAGGTCTTTTCATTTGTATCATCTAAGAATTTATCATTTGTGTAATGTAAAGGAGGCTTCCCCCTTGAAGAGGATGAATTATAAAGCACTTACCTATATTTTCTATCTTTTTGTGAGCTAGTTTCATAACATTTGGTATCAAAGCTTTGGATTCTAGGGTTTTGCTGCTCAAAACAAGTCATCATGGCATTTTTTCTATAACATTTTTTCTACGGCGTTTCAGAAGATAAAGAAAACACCCATTTGAGCTAAAATTGTTCTAAACTTTGGGTCTAAATTTCCGTGGTTTTCTCACTATATTTTCAGAGATATGATCTGAGGAAGTTAGGGTTTTGCAGACTTATGAATTACATTCCAAACCGATGACTTGGGGAAATCATCATAACGTTTGTTCTGAGCATCAGATTGAAATTTCGTAAGAAGTTTCGTAAAGAGGATGACATCTAGTTTTCTGTATATCAGTTTTAGGTACTAAGGTCAAAACAATGATGCATTGCACTTCGTACAAGTTTGCTCTACTAAACTAGTCTATAATCAGGTCATAGTGGGAGTTTTGGCATAACACTTCCTTGGAGAATCCAATATTGATCATAATTGTGGGGTTAGAAAGAGGACTCAAAGGGTTACTATAGGATGCGATTTTAGATATTCAAGATCTATAGTTACAGATATACAACAGATTCAATATTGAGCTCTTACAAAATAAAAAAAAAAGTCGTGTAGTTTTTTTTTTAATTTTTTTTTAATTTTGCATAAGATTGGTTTGAAAAACTAGTTTGAAGGAATTCAAAGGGAATAGTGAAGAATTATTAACATTGATTGATGCCCCGAAGAAATAAAATGGAAACACCTAGTAAGCAACCTGAAAGCTCTAGCATAACTCATGGAGAAGAGGAAGAAATGCAACATGGCATATCAAAATTACAAGACCAAGTACAACAAATTTCACTCTCACAAAAGGTAACTGAAGCCAAGATAAATGGCATGGAAGCTAATATGAATGGCATGCAAGTTAAGATGGATGGCATGCAAGCTAAGATGAATGGCATGGATGATAAGATGAATGGCATGGACACTAAGATGGAAGAATTGAAGATAAATTTGAATAAGTTGCTACAAGAAATGGTTGCTAATGGTGAAAGGGTAGTAAAGGAAACTCATGATGAGAACAAAAGAAATGTTAATCATGATTTCATAGGCTCTAATGTTGGATTGAAGACCCACTATGTTCCAAAAATCGATATGAGGAAGTTTGATGGCAAGGATCCCAGAACATGGATACTACAGATGGCACAATTTTTCGATCTCCATAATGTGAAAAACACAAAAAAGGTACATATTGCAACTTTATATTTGGAACCAAATCAGTTTGTATGGTATCAATGGCTTTGCTCTCGTAAACAAATTGTCACTTGGGCAATTTTTACAGAAGAAATGATAGCACATTATGAGGATACAAA
>APFE030020737.1:193143-227214 GCA_000404065.3 Pinus taeda | reverse complement strand
AAATACATCAGATTTATTTTGAATACAATAAATCCAGGTTTTTCTAGTTGCATCATCAATAAAAGTAACATAATAACGAGAGCCATTAAGAGATGATACATGAGCAGGTCCTCATACATCTGTATGTACAAGCTCTAATTTTTTGCTCTTCTTTTCTTTCCCAACTCTAAGGAATCTGAATCTCTTCTGTTTTCCATAAACACAACTTTCACAGAATTTTAAATCAACATGCTTCAAACCTAGTAACAAATTTCTTGAGTGAAGAATCTGCATCCCCTTCTCACTCATGTGCCCAAGCCTATGATGTGACAATGTCGTATCTTCTCTTGTAGAGGTTAAAGCATTAACACAATTAGAAACACCATTGCATAAATACAATGTACCAACCTTTCATCCTTTTGCTATTACCAAGGATCCTTTAGGGACCTTCCAGGTTTTATCTGTGAAAGTACTTACACAACCTTCACCTCCCAACTCCCTGTTGAAATCAGATTTTTTTTCATATCTAGAACATGCCTTACCTCCTTCAATAGCCATTGATTTCCATTCTGTCGTTTTATGAAAACTACACCCATTCCAATGATTTTACAGGGTTTATCATCACCCAATCGAACCTGTCCAAAATCTCCTTGAACATAATCATGAAAATGTTTCTTGTCAGGTGTGGCATGGAATGAAGCCCCTAAATCTACCACCTAGGCATCAATAATATCTTTTAATGAAAGAATCAAAGCATCTTGCAACACATCACCTATTACAATTGCTTCATGATTGTTTTCTTACTGCGTGTCTCCTTCTTTTCCCTTCCAAGACTTGCAGTCTTTCTTTAGGTGTCCTTTCTTCCCACATTTCTAGCACACTATCCCCGATCTAGACATAGATCTACCTTTTCTTGACTTACAGTGATATCCAAAGCTCTTTCCTCTTTCCATTTTTCTTTCCCTAGTCTCTGTAGTGAATGCATTACCTGATGTCTCACAGAAGCTTTTCCGTCTCATTTCCTCGCTAAGGATTGCACCGAAAACATCATCAAACTTTAAAGTACTAGATTCAGAGACAGAGTTACTAATGGCCATAACTAAACCATTCCAACTTTTTGGCAATGAGCACAGAAATAACAGAGCCCTAACTTCATTATCAAAATTTACCGCTACATAACTTAACTGACTTGTAACTATATTAAAATCATTTAAATGGTATACAACAAATCCACCTCCTGACATCTTCATATTAAATAAATTCTTCGTAAGAAATACCTTATTTGAAGCCGAGGGTTTTTCATATAGTTTGTCCAGTGCCTACATTAAACCCTCTATTGTTGTTTCATTTAAAATATTAAATGCTACTGATGCCACTAGGCACAACCATATTGTTCCAAGTGCCTTTCTGTCGAGAATATCCCATTCTGTGTCTGTCATACTCATCGGCTTCTTTGTCTATCTGCTCAATGGTAACTACAGATCTCTCTGATACAAATAATCTTCCATCTGCATCTTCCACAACCGGTATTTTTGGCCGTTGAATTTTTCGACCTTAAACCTACCATCTTCCACCATTGCTCCCACTCGATCTAGGAACCCTTCTCTCCTGCGAGTTTATTAGCCAAATAGAACTTCGACTCTAATACCAGTTGTTAGAAAATTATATATTACAAAGCAATGGAACACATAAAATATTGCAAAAATATAAACATAGAAAATGAATAAAACAAGAGAGACATAGATATACGTGGTTCACCTAGTTTGGGCTACATCCACGGAGAAAAAGCCATTCCTTCCTTTCATATTATCTAGCAAACTGAAGAGATACAACCTACAGCAGATCCGTCGTAACTCCCTCTTTGCTCTCAATCTCCTCTCTCTTCCTCGCTCAGAACATAGATATACATAGACACAATACAATTCCCTCATATATAGTGAGGGGTTGCCTTCTAGGGCAGAAAACACTAAATTAAACATAACTTCTACCATTAAATCATCCTCCTAATGAAAGGCCCAAATTGACTAGAAATTACTAGACTTTTACAAGGCAATTTTACATCTATTTTTAGCTTCGAGGGCGCTGCCCCTGAACCCCAACCGGGGGACCATTGTACCTTGGACCCCCCAGCTGGGGAGGGATTAGCGCCCCCGCACCCCCCCGCGTGGAGGGGTGTACAGTCTTTATGGGGTATACATCGGACTGAAACCTTTGAATACAGAAGATAATCAGGCTCCACACCCAACAAGAAGGATGGATCATGGTGCATGTATCCAGATTATAGGGAGTTCAACAAGCTCACTATTAAAGATAAATTTCCCATTCTTGTCATTGATGAATTATTGGATGAATTGCATGGATTGATTTACTTCACCAAGTTGGATCTTCATTCAGGATATCATCAAATCATAATGAAGGCTAAAGACATTCCAAAAACAACATTTAGAACTCATGAGGGTCATTATGAATTTTTGGTCATGCCTTTTTCCTCACCAATGCACCTTATACATTTCAAGGTTTGATGAATTCCATTTTCAAACCCACCCTTAGAAAATTTGTGTTAGTATTTTTTGATGATATAGTAATCTACAACAAGTCTTGGAAGGATAATGTTCAACATGTTGACGGGGTGCTCAAACTATTGGAAGAGAAACAATTATATGCAAAAATCTCCAAATGTTTCTTTGGAATACAAGAGGTGGAATATCTGGGTCATATTATACCTCATGAAGGTGTTAAGGTAGACCCTAGAAAAATTAAAGCCATTAAGGAATGGAAAATCCTCACATCCATAAAGCATTTGCGAGGATTTCTCGGGTTGATAGGGTATTATTGCAAGTTTGTTAAGAATTATGGGAGAATAGAAGCATCTCCAATAACATTATTGAAGAAAGATGCATTTTCATGGACTCTAGAAGCAACAAAGGCCTTCGAACATCTTAAAGAGGCAATGTGCCAAGCACTGGTCTTAGCTATGCCGGGCTTCAAAAAAACCTTTATTATGGAATGTGATGCTTTAGGAAATGGAATTGGTGCTGTTTTAATGCAAGATGAAAGACCCATTGCTTTTGAAAGTCATCCAATCAAAGGAAAGCATTTACACAAAGCTATTTATGAGAAGGAAATGTTGGCAATACTACATGCACTTAAGAAATGGCGACCTTACCTAATGGGAAGACACTTCAAGGTAAAAATGGATCATGATAGTTTTAAATACCTCTTAGAAAAAACAATATCTTTAGAAAAATAGAAAAAATGGGTCACAAATATGTTGGGTTATGATTTTGAAATCATCTACAGAAAGGGGAAGAAAAATGTTGTTGCAGATGCACTCTCAAGAAAGGATGATGATGTGGAAGAATTTTTTTGTGCTATTTCTATTATCCAACCAGATTGGATAAATGAAGTAAGGGATGAATAGAAGAAGGATGAAGAAGTGTGGCCACTCATTCAAAAGTTGTAGAAGACCCTGGTTCAAACAATATTGCCAGAGCTTGATGAGGAAGGAAAAATCATATTGGAACCTGATGCAATCACAGAAACAAGAACCTGACAACTACGAAATTGATCAATTTCAGAGTATCTCATCAAGTGGAAGAACTTATTCGTTGAATATTCCACATGGGAGGACAAGAATTTTATACAGAAGCATCAAGAACTACTCAAGTGTTGAGGACAACACTTTTTGAATGAGAGGGGCATGTTAGGTCCCTATACTACTAGTGTAAACCCCTATTGTTATTAGTACAACCCCCGTATTATATTGTTGTGCCCATGTAGTCCCCATATTGTTATTAATGTGCCCCATAGAAGCCCACTATTGTTATTTTTGTGCCCTTACATTATTATTATTATGTCAGATCCAATTATATTATGACCCCTTAGACTCCTATATACAAAAAGGAGGTCTTGTCATTTGTATCATCCAAGAATTGTTCATTTGCATAATGTAAAGGAGGTTTCCCCCTCGAAGAGGCTGAATTCTAAGGCGTTGGTCTATCTTTTCTATCTTTTTGTGAGCTAGTTTCATAACACCATTCCTTGGCCTACACCCAGTGTTCAATGTGGACTGCCTTCGACCATACTTCCCATCATTGCTAGACATTGCAGAACATCTCATACCTACAATGTTAAATCCAAATTGCATGGAACAGGCCACAACTGATTAGATCATGGACACACAGAGCAAGAACACTTGAAAGAAAAGGATCCAACTATATCGAGTTGTCAAAATAGGCCAAATCTTTCACCAGGGAAAGTGGCTCACTAGGGAACAAGTTCAGCAAAAGTTTCCTCATCTCATGGAGGAACTCAACGCAATGGAGACCATTACTTCCTAAGGGGGGAGGTATGATCTAGGTGGATATTGGTGGTCACCCACCTATTCCACTTGGGCCTCCACCATTGGTTCTTTCAGTTTTTAGTTTGCTTATTTGTAGCACAATTTACTATTTTTGGAAGTTTTCTGGGTCTTGAAATTCAAGAGCCGTTTTGAGGCCCTAAACGACATTTTTTGGGAAAACTAGGAGTAAAAAGGGTCCATGGACCGATGTTGTTCACATAAAAGTTGTATTCCTTAGATAGATCTTTCTAACGAGGTATTATGCACATTAAACGCAGATTGTATGCCAAAGTTATGACCCTGGGAATTCGACGTACCAATTTACCCAAAACGGGGCCCATTGTTTGGTGCTTCATCTCCTAGGATTAGGTTTTTGGATGTTTAGGGTTTCCCATTGTTTCTCAAAAATAAATAAGCCTTTGTACCTCATTGTAAGATAGTTTAGAGACATGAAGTCACCACATCTCTTCTCAAAGATAAGCTACCATTGACCGAGCTAGTTTATTTCCATTTCTATTTGTAAGCATATTTCAGTATTTTACATCAACGAAATGAAGTATTATTTCTATTGCATCTCTGTATTTATGGTCATATCTGCAATTTGTTGCATTCCATTTTAAATCTAGATCACTAACCTTGCAGCGAGTCAAATGAGATGCATGGGTTTCTAACATATGGAGGGGGAAAGGAAAGTGTGCCCCTTAGAAGCCTGTAATAGCATGCAACCTGAAAGGAACACACAAGATGAATGACATTACAAGCAGGAAAGAAAAATATTCCACAATCCAAAGTAATGGGTTAAACCAACAACATGAATTCAACAAGATTCATTCAATCATATACAAAATAGTTCATACAAAAATTCGTAAGTTTTTTTAAGATATATGCCTAAGGTAACTAGAATAGTCGAACTACAATAACAACATATGCATGAAGACATACTAGCTTTGTTATACACACACACACACACACACACATATATATATATAATGAAAGTTCCATCCATACATACACCATTAACAACCACTAACCTTAATAGTGGAACATTATAGTCAACATTGCCTACTCCTCCAAAGAAATGTACTCACTCTACGTTGCGAAGAAGTCAAGGCTCATCACAATACTCTCCAAGCCTTCTCTAAGCAATGCCTAGCCAAAGCTTGGCTCCAAAAAGCTTGTCCTATGAGTAATGAGGTTGTATATATAGAAAAGGGTGGGGTGACCCTTGACATTCCTCTTTGACTCTTGGACTACCCTCATGACTCTTCACATTACAATAATGGTTGTTCACATTCCACTAATCACACTTGCAATTTCACTTACAATACATTTACAATAATACAATTTCCACATATGCCCATGTGGGACAAAATAGGCTTGAGTAAGCCTAACAAGACAAACAAAATCATTCAAGGTCTTGGGGAAATACCAACTAGGTAACCTCCTCGCTTTATTGTGCCCTTGTACTATTTGATGGCATCTGTTGCCTCCATGGATGTCAGGTATATGGTTTTGAAACCTCTATCTACCTCATCCTGAAGCATGCACAACACTATCCTAAGTGTGGCTGGACCATTGATGTACCTTTGTATGTTCTCTATGTTGAGCTGCAAGTCATCACTATTGGCTATGCACATCAAATACTCTATCTACTTGTTGACATCTGGCATTACTTGGTCCTTCCTCATGGCTTGGGTGAGCGTTTTGATGGAAGGGATCTTATGCATTCACACTATGAATCTAAACTCCTAAACAATCGTGCATAGGAAGCCTCAATGCTAGGGATGAGAGGAGGGAGCTACTCATAATTCTGGATCTACATCTGAATCTACACTTTGTCTAGCTTATCATTTGGCTTCACCTTCTTGTGCAAGTAAAGCGGGGCTCCCTTATACCTCATTGTCCATTATTGCATGTGCACAATAGCAATGTGAATGTCTTTGAGTGTTTGGGGTGTTTACGTGCACTACTACTCAAATCCAGGTAAATGGATGACCACTTTGTGCACGATGACAAATATTCTACATAGGTTCTACATGGTGGCCTCCAAACTTGATATCTCCACCACTATTGTTTTCTTGATTTTTGTCATGGCAGATCCTGTGGACAACTCTACTCTTTGACTGGCCTCTTGCAAGTCCTTCACCATTCGATCATTTTCTTCTACCAAGAACTTGACTGTCTAACTCATGGCTTCTGCATAAGCCTTAGAAGCCTCGACCATTGCAACTAGATGTCTTCTAACATCTAGTACAATCACCCTTTCTTATTTGTGTGAAGGTGATGTATGATCATCTAGCAACTACTTTCTTCGTGCCTGTACAATTCTCAGTTATGTCTTGTCAAATGCTAAATTGTACACGTCTGTCTCTAGATCATGTCTAAGGAGAAAAACTTCTCCTTAATCGCTCAGGACTTTTTTTGGTTCTAGAGGTGGCAGATACTGTGGTTCAAACTTGGATGCCCTTGGCATAAGATCGATGTCTTGGTCCACTAGCTCATGTTTCATCACCATGTCTATTACCTCAACCAACTGCTCAACCTGCTAGGCAAGTTCCCGAACCTGCACCTACTCACCCTATTCATTATCTGTTGGTTACTCTATTGTTTCAACCTATATCTACCCAATTTTCTTTGTCAATGTACCTTTTCCTTCTTACAGTTCCTATTTCTGTCTTTCTTCACTCTCTCTCCTCCTCAGTTCTTATTCTTCTTTCAACTTCTTCTTTGTCTCCTACAATCTCCTTTTTGTCTCTTCCAATATTTGTGTCTCCCTCTTTCTCTGTGCTACTCTCCTATCATGTTTTCACCTCTTTGCTTCTATCTCCAAAGCTACTCTTTCAACAAGTGGATCTTCTTTGAACTTGTATCTTTTCTCAGCTTCTGCGCTCTTAGAAATCTTCCACTTGCTTTTGTCTTGTGCTAATTTGTTGGTCACTATCGCTGTTGTTGTTGCATCCTATGGTGCTGTTACCTGCACTGATACTTTCCATTCTTCAACCATGCTGACCGGTTCATTGAGCCTAAAGGAGTTATAGTAATACCTCCAAGGATCTTCCTCTCGTTAATGACATGCCCCATGGACCCATGCGAAGTACACGTTCACACAATGGTTCCTGCATATGCAATGCGGATCATATGGATTGAAACTCTTGGTGTCGAACCTGAACTTATTCAAGTCCTCGGTCTCGACATCTGCATCTTTCAAGGTATGGATCTCATACAATCCAATCTACAAAGGAAGAGTAGGCCATGGTGCCTTCTTCCTCCTATGCAGTGCTGCTAACAATCTTGTGGAGATTTGGTATGCAACCTCTTGCATGACCAACTTGTCTATGGCAATTCTCGATAGCTCGTGTAGAGGCTTCTCCACACCAAACATCTTAATGAAGGTGCCACCGGGTTAGGCATATGAATCTGCAATGTTGAGCAATGCCTACACTGCTTCCTGGGACATGCAAGGTGGGTCCTGTTCAAATATCATCTTGTATAGTGGGGTGATGAAGTGGTCAGACAACCTCATCATGACTCCTTGGTAGATGCACTTGGGGAGGAACTTGCAATAAAAAATCATAGCTTCCTCTGATGGTGTCCATGTCCAACCCATGCCAAGGAACTATTATTGGGCATAGATTGCATCAAGCAGGTAAGAGCACATATATAATCTTGCTTTTCCATCCCTAGGTGGATTCTGGTCATTTGACACATGCACTTTGTTGGGCAACGGATCCCCCACGTAATTTTTTTGGGGCTTAAAGCCCACAATTTTGGGTAATGGTATTGTAAAGGCTTTGCGAAGTGCATGGAGCGCAAATTGTAATGAGTCAAGTCAAAGGGTTATCTACCGAAAAAATATTGTAATTTAATGTAGAGTGTGTCAACCTACTCGTGGTCCATAGACCATGGGAATGTATAAATAGAGCTAGGCTCTAAGTGTAGAACTTAGCCTTTTGTTAGTCTTGAGTTCAAGTGATATGGGTTTTTGAATGCGATATTTGCTCTAAGTATGTACATCCAACTCTTGGGTTGTAGGAGTAGGAAAATGCTCTACAGTTGTGTGCGCAGAGGCCTAGTAGAGTCTACAGCTATGTGTGCAGACCCCTGCAGTTGAGTGCACAGGGCAGAGTTAGGATTGTAACGGAACAGAAGTTTAATAAAATCTTAGTTGATTTGGAAATATTGTGCATCCATTCGTAAATCTATATGCTTATGCTTCTGGTATATGTTTATGCATCTTCTTATATTTTATGATCGCGTGCACTTGTTATGAATGTTGAATAATTGATAAGAATACTAGGCCCACAAAATTAAGTTAAGATCTATAATAATAACACATTAAGGTTAAAGGATTTGGACCGTGCCTCTTCGCTCTCTTTATAGAGATATGCAAAAGGTCAAATAGCTGCGTAGTGCGAGCACGAAGGATCGGTTCGCGAACTTCCCACACTTCATCAAGACATCCCTAGGGTGCAGAAACCTAGTTCCAACACCCTCCCATACTACCTCGGGTGAGACCTCAATCCACGTTCTGCGGACTGTTGCTGAAAGGGCTGGTAGTTTCGAGATTAGTTCGGCTAAAACACTTGTGAGCTTGGGTCAATCCCCAAAAAGCCAACAAATGGTTCCATTGCCAGGACTGGGATTTGCCTAAGGGATGTCTAATGTCAGAACACTAGAATCCTACGAAGAAGGAAATTAAAGATTGGTTGGATCAGAAGCTTCACGAGTTTGTGACACAGGAAAACATAACTCAACAAATATCTGAGAAGAGGTCGTTGGATCGCTACATATATATGGAAATCCGTAAGAACTTCTTCACATTCTTCTCTTCAGAGCTATATGATTGGATTGCGAGGTTAGCCGACAGCTAGGGAAGGTATAAGCTCAATCAACCAATAGTGTGGACTTTGAAGTTAGTGCACAGACTAGAGGCATCAGAAGAGAAGAGCATGCGGGATGTAGACCATTGGCTCGACTGGATACTAGGGGAGTTTATCACTGAATTTGCGATAAACACGACTGTAAGCAACAACGAAGTAGAAAGACATTTTCTCAAGGGACCGCGAGGTAAGTACATCAAATATTTGAATACCTAGATTAAGATGTTGTTATGGGAAAAACGGGTGATGCAAATACATTAATGATTGGAACAATGCAGTGCGGAAAGGTCTACAAAGGTATCGAAGGGTTAGGAAACAATCCTTTAATTTCACCTCCACAAGTGAGCGAGGAAGAGTGCACTCAGGTTTCTCCGAGGAGTGCAGTTAGTTTAATAAGACAACGCATTCTGTAGTTATCAGCTCCACTCACGCCATCACCCACTTCACCTTCTTCACCCCCATCGTCACCCACCCCACCTCCACCACCCCCATGGTTCTACATGGTGAGTGCAATTAAGCTACCCGTATTCAAAGGAGTAGGAAATGAGGACCTAGATCAGTTCTGGTTTGTGGTAAGAGTAGTGTGGGAAGCACAAGGGGTTATGGATAATAACATTAAGAAGGCTACATTGGTGAGTGCATTGCAGGATCATGCATTGATGTGGTATATCAAGCACTCCAATGATCACCCAAATGCAAGAATAACAGAGATCCAGAATGTAGTGAAAAAAAAATTCAGCCGGCCGAAATCAGAGATGCAGTCAATCATCGGATTTAAGGAGATCACGATGCTTCCATGCGAGATCCCATGGGATCTGGATCAGAGGCTGAAGAGTATGATCCACAAGGCTAATATGATGCTAACGGATTTGCAGCACCATGCATGGTTTGTGGCATCTTTAACACCCCACCTGAGGACGGTGCTGTCGCAACAGAAGTTTTCAACCTAGGCCGAAGCATTGGAAATGGCGATGAGGTTGCATGAAACACCGATATAGGATCTAGAGTTAGGAGTTCAATAGATTCACTTGCAGCTATAGAATATCTGCTTGGAAATGTAGAGATTGAAGCAGGATAGGGCACCATGGCTGGAGGCGTGCGAGGAAGTGTGGTGTATAAAATGCAAAGGCCAGGGCCACGATAAGGATCATTGTCCGGTATTCATAAATTACTTGGCAGGAGGGGGACCAATGCCATTGAGACTGGAGGCACAAGCAGGGTCGAGTGCGACACCCCCACTATGGTGCATGATCTACCATATAGGAGGAAAGTACACGAGAGACAACCTTCATCTGTTGCAGAAGTATACCCAGACTATGCAGCAGCTGTTTTGTAACTTTTGTAGATCGGTGGGCCATGATGAATTTACTTGTCGCAGCTATGAATTAATGATGGAGTGGACCCTAGCATATAGAATGCAGATGCAAACGCGAGGCCCCAACCTAGCTGCAGGGATGATGCGCACTAGATTTCAGGGCCAGGGTCGAGGATGAGGAGGAATGGGGCTAGGAAGGGGCCGAGGATGACTAATTTGGTACAATTACAGAGGACCAGGGCACTACGCTCACAATTGTACCAACCCAACGAGACTATCTTGTTCATACTATTCTTAGTTTGATCACGAAGTAATAGGTTGTCCTATGTTGATCGGGCAGATGCGCGAGAAAGGGGCACTTCAGCCTATTCCAACATAGAATATTAAAATGATGAGGTCCGAACCATGCGAAGAAGACCCGAACGTAAACATGATGCTTAGAAGTGGTGCGACCATAGGGGAAGATAAGGGAAGCAACCCAAGAAAGATACATGGGTTCACAAGGCTCCTATAAAGGAACTTGAGTTTGACTTGGAATGCATAAAGGAAATGTTTATGGAAGCTAAAAAGAGCTTCGGGGAAGCCTCTACTTCAGGTATTAAGGATCAACCAGAGACAGGGATGGATCCTTCCATGCTAACTACCTTTTTAGAGACATGCATGAAATTGCTACGTGGTAATAAGGTAGTTAAAGGACTACAGGAGTTGATAACTAGGTGTATCGGGTCAGGGGAACCACACATAGTCCTGAAATTAGGAAAGCATACATTGTGCACTGGGAGGGAGATGAGATTAACAACGCAGATTGGCGAATATGAAATGAATCAGATAATCCTAGACCTAGGTTTGGACACGAATGTGTTACCAAAGCAGATATGGGAACGCATGGGTAGGCCCACATTACAATGGTCCCCTATTCAATCACGGATGGCGAACCAACAAGAGATCTTGCCCATGGGAAGGTTGCAAGGAGTAACAATGGACATCGAAGGCACGAGCACACAAACTAACCTTAAGGTGATAGAGATTGTTGAAGACAGCAACCCTTACTCTGGGTTGCTAGCAATCGACTGGGTGACTGATATGAATGGAATCATCAACCTGAAGAAGCGGAAGATGACATTTTAGAAAATGGCTCTACAGATAGTAGTTCCGCTAGATCCAGTTGAAGGAGCACGCTACACTGAACTTGTGCTCAACGATGATAACGACGATGAGCTGGATTGCATTTACCAAATAATAGCGCAAGACAAAGATCGGGTGAACCCAACTGCGGATGGACAAATTTCATGGGAGCGCGACAGCTAATGTACCTTAGATTCAGATGAAGAAATTGAAAGATGGCAGAATTAGTTGCACAAAGTGATGACACTTAATTGCAATATGTTGATAAGATCACTGTGTTGTGTGACTACAGAAATGCGTCACTTACCAATATAGGATGGGGTTTCCGTGGGTAGAAGAATTTCTAGAATAATTTGAGCACGCACTGCCTGAGAAACAACTGTTTGATGCATTAACATGGGCACTACACATGGCACCCACGGAATGGTGGAGGACATATCAAGGAAGTTTGGGAAGTTGGAGTGAATGTTGTAGGATGATGCATGTACATTTTGGAAGACCTCAACTAAGGCGGATTGTGGGAAAAGGGAAAAACAACTTGCAAGAACACCTTTACCAATGGGTACAGACGTATATCGAATAGACTATTCTAGCATGCAACAATATTACAATTGCAGGCCCAAACAGGGCACATTGGCAGAAGAAAAGGATCATACTACCAAGTGTGAGGAGGGAAGTATTCACCAAGGTATGCGAAGTCATGAATAGGGGATAGAGGATATAATTTACAAAAGGGGACCCGTGAGTCGCAATGGTCAGATGGGCATATACGGTGGTATGCAGGAATCTAGCTGTGAAGTCAAGTCTGAGGCTACAGAATGGTATGGGAACTGAGGTCCTTGAAGAACCTCTGCATAAGGTCATGGATGTAGTAATGTCAGTGAAGAAAACAACGCGAGAAGTCCAGACTAAAGAAGTCATAAGACTGCGCAAAGAGGAGTATGAAGGGATTTAGGAAGCCATTCAGCAAGGGAATGTGCAATTCTATGAACTGGAAAGAAACGGGGTACTACTAAGAACAAATAATATGATGCTGGACATGGAGATTAAACAGCTGGAAAAGGAACTAAAGGAAGACTTTTTGAATGGAAAACCTAGAAAGTTGCAGCCAGATATGCGCAAACCTAAGGATGGATTGGAGGAGTATGACCACGAGCTAGTTTCTTGAATGTCATGGTTAAGGCGCACCTCACTCTCAAGGGAAATCAAGAGAGCACACCACATATAGGAACACGTATAATGGCGACAAGAGAGACCGTGTCGCGGGTTGTTCGCCAAGATGCGACAGTAGTGCACCAAGGGGATTCGACCACCTGACTAGCTGAAGAGGATATAGTCTCACCACTCTAGATAGTTGAAAGAGAGTGTGGGACTATAAAACAGTCTGTTAGGGAACTGCGTCACAACAGGGGTGTGCGCAAGGTTGGTATGTCACAAGGGTTGCCGTCATGCAGAAGGGGATGTACTACTACATGGATAGATAAGGAAGTGGTGTTGGTGTCACTATTCATGACAAGATGTTCGAGTTAAGGTGAGAAGGAGTAGGCGGTGGGAACTTAAGATACGAATTAAGAACTAGATCCGCAACACTCTAGCGTAAATCTCGCATTAATGACCTGAATAAGGGGAGAACGATCGAATTTGAATTTCAACAGGCCTATAAATCATAGCTGGTAATCCACCGAACAAACTGTGGCACCTTGAGAATTAAGTTATTGCGTTATCCAATAGGTATGGACCCGTCAAACTTTGACGCTTTGAGAGTAAGCCTAGTGTTTTCAACATTGCCAAAAGAGATGCAAGAACTTTGGGACAGCGTAATGTTGATATCTAAGGACGTCACGCCAAGCCCAACGCCAATGATGGGAGATGTAGTGGAAATTCCTAGACAAGTAGCAGGACTAGTCCAGATGTCGTCGTGAAACCCGTGGTTGGGTAAGCGATCTATGAAAGATAAGGTCAAGACGATGAATCTTGAGACAAAAGATGGAATTTTGTTTGAAAGTTCATCTTTGGGCTACGTGCCCGCAACAACACTTGAAGATTGGGACCTCACGGATAGCAACAACTCTCTTGCAAAAAAGCAACACAAGCTTCAGCAGACAATGAGTATACTGGACCAGAGATCGCAAGCTTGATACTCTTGCACAAAAAGTTCACACATTTGACATCTCAGCTGGAGCTAAAATCCTATGAGTGGTCGCTTTTTGTTAACCTAGCAGAGCAGAATGTGCATCATCAGTTAAGTGACTTAGTAGGGGCAATGGATTAGGAGCTTGAAGAAGCATTGCAGGAGGCAATTACGGAGCAACAGATTTTAGTGTGTCACTCACAAGGATGGCAAACCGCAAATCCTTATCAGCGTGACTCACCACACCGATGGGGTGACTTGAGGGCGAGACACGATGTTTGTGTTAGGGCCCTGTTGGGCAACGGATCCCTTGCATAATGATTTTGGAGCTTAAAACCCACAATTTTGGGTAATGGTATTGTAAAGGCTCCGTGAAGTGCGTAGAGAACGAATTGTAATGAGTCAATTCAAAGGGTTGTCCACCCTCAAAATATTGTAATTTAATATAGAGTGTGTCTGCCTACCCATGGTCCGTAGACCATGGGAATGTATAAATAGAGTTAGGATCTAACTGTAGAAGTCAACATTTTGTTAGTCTTGAGTTCAAGTGATATGGGTTTTTGAATGCAATATTCACTCTGAGACTGTAAGCCCGAGTCTTGGGATGTAGGAGTAGGAAGAGGCTCTACAACTGTGTGCGTAGAGGCCTGGTAGAGTCCACAGTTGTGTGCACAAACCCCCGCAGCTGAGTGCACAGGGCAAAGTTGGGATTGTAACGAACAGAAGTTTAATAAAAGCTATGTTGATTTGGAAATATTGTGCATCCATTCGTAGATCTTTATGTTTATGCTTCTGGTATATGTTTATGCATCTTCTTACAGTTTATGATTGTGCACACTTGTTATGAATGTTGAATAATTGACAAGAATACTATGCCCACAAAATTAAGTTAAGATCTATAATAATAGCGTAGTAAGGTTAAAGGATTTGGACTGTGCCTCTTTGCAATCTTTACAAAGCTACATGAAGGTTACATCGCTGCACAGTGCGAGCACAGAGGATCAGTTCACGAACCTCCTAGACTTCATCATGAAAACCATAGGGTGCAGAAACCTGGTTCCAACATCCTCCCATACTACCTCGGGTGAGACCTCAGTCTGTGCTCCATGGACTATTGCTGAAAGGGTTGGTAGTTTTGGGATTTGTTTGGCTAAAGCATTTTTGAACCTGGGTCAGGCCCCAACATGCCAACACAGTTTTAGCTAAAGAGGCAACATGTTTGACCAATTGAAAGGCCTTCCTTCATTTTCCAACTGATCCAACCTAAGAACCCAACTTTGCAGGAAGGTCTTCATTCTCTCTTGGTAATACAAGCAACATGCAAATATGACCGAGAGGTGGTAAGCCTTCCTGAGTGACTTCGTCTTGTAGACCTAGTTGGTTTTCATTGTGAACCTCGATGGCTCTTTTACCCAACACTTCAAGATATCTCTTAAGTTCACATTATTGTTGGGAGTGAAGAAAAGTGCATCCATGTAGTTCAGCAGCTGCAAAATGTGATACATCTGATGGTAGTTTCCTCCCTGAAGGTGGTAAGTTGTGTTCCACTAGCACTTCTCAATGTCATCATCTCAGGATCAGTATGTGAGACAAGCCAATGAATGATATCCGTGCATGGGATGGAAGGTACCTGCATGAAACCCTGTACAAGCCTGACTTATGAATGTTGACATAGACTTGATGATCTTCCAGGTCTTCCTTGAAAATGCCTACAAATATGTCCTTTATCTCTTTCCATGTGATCTTCATGTCCTTCTCTATGAAAAATTGTGTCTGCATATATTGACAAGTTTATTTGCACCTATTCAGCCAGGTCTCTTGTGCTACTCTCTATAGTGTCCTTTGATCCAGCTCTCTTGGAAACCATCGTGCATGTACTGTTGAGAGACTTCTCAACAACTGATGTACATGGAGACAAGCAGACACTCACGATAAGCAAATGTCACTTTAAAAGAAAATGTACTTCATGGATCGATCATGTAACGAACTGGGTGACTGCTGGGCAAGATTGTGTAGTGGTGACTCCTGGAGGCCCTCAAAAGTTTAGTTAGAACTACGCATTGCGTAGTACCAACTGCCATTGTGCTTGTTTCTAAGTGGAACTACATAAACCGAAGTCTAGTTGGGTTGACTGTGGACTGGAATTTCAATGGGAAGTTTAGTCTGGCTTGACTGTTAGCTGGGACTACGCATCATGCAATCCCAGTGGGTAAGACTAGGCACTAACTCCTAGAACAATGTAGAGCACTGGTAGAGGGCAGCAACATGCAATCTTCTATGTAATTCCTAGGGCCAAGTTAGAGCCTCAATTTTAGCAATGAATAGAGCATGCCAGTGAAAGAAATATTTGAGCCAAGGCAACCCAAATCTACCCAAGGGTGACTTGAAAACAAGTAGATTCAAAAGTGAAAGCAATGTATGGTGTAAACGGGAGTGAATTATCATGCACGCAATCAAAACCAATGAAGGAATCAATGAAACAGATGAGCAATGAAGTTGGTGGAGAGGGTTACCGCAATGACAACTGTTAATGAAAAAACAATGTTAGGAAAGACAATGCATAACTTGAAACATCACTTCTACAAGTTAAAAAAAAATGAAAATGCAAGTGGTCATTCAAAAAACATGTGAAACAACACTCACACAAGCCAAGGAAATAAAAGCGACATAAAAAGGAGCAAAAGACTTGAAAAGAAAAACTTACCTGGAAAAGTTGTGTTGACTGTGCTGAAGGTTCTTAGATGCTTTAGGGATGCCAGAGCTCCAAGATTGAGTGTGTACAATGAACCCTGGGGTGTCATTTAAATAGATTTGGAGGATTTAGGGTTTAAGACGTGCATGCCACAAATCTAGGAAAAGCGACACTTGGCGGGAAGTTTATAAATTTGACTTTGCATGTAACTCCCAGTGCTAAAAATAGATCCCTATTTTTTAGGGATGCTTTTTTATTTTTTATTTTTTCTTTTTTAGGAAAAACTGCCATGTATGCATGGGAATATTGCACAATTCTAGAGGGAACTAGGCAACTTTCTGTCACATGCATCACACAAAAAACTCAAGAATGATTTTGCGCAATTCTTGGGCTGAGTGGCTCTCGTTGCCTCCCATGCTCTGTGCAATTTTGTAGCTGAAGACAAGCTGACAGCTCAGTCCGTGCAATTCTTGAGCCAAATCCCAGTGTCTAGATGTTCTGCACAATTTCTCTAAGAAGGGCTATATGACAGATTACTCTCCTCATTTCTCGAGAGCAGGGTTGACTGTCAGGCTGCTCTGCGCAATTTTTGAGAGCAAGGCTGGTTGCGCTCTAGGATTGTACAGTTTTCCAAGAAAATACAAGAATCGGATGTGGACCAAGTCACAAGGTCAGCTTGTGTTCGGAAAACAAGACAAGTTAGGAAGAAAAAGTTGTCAAGTGAAAGATAACTTCAAATAAAACACAAGTACCTTAGAAGTGCAAGACATGTTGCAAATATTTTGAGGAGGGAGGCTCCAAAACAAAGAGAAGGAAAGTTTTTGGAGGGTGGTTGTAGCCACTACAACAAGTTTCTTATAATGAGGTTTTCCATTATACATTAATTTCTCAGTTGGAATTTACTTATTAGGTTTGCCATTATGGCTCACGTTCACTTTTAATGTACTGAAAACTACAAAGGTTTCTTTCATCTCACATTTAATTCAATACTCTACACCGATGCTGCCATACCATTCACACACTTCAAATGATACACTCGTACTAAAGGTCATAGATTAAAAACAACATTTTAATTTTCTTTCAAGTTACTTATATTTTTTTTCCTTGCGCAGATTCTTTTTGGACCTCTTGTGGACAAAGGACTGAAGGGTTGGTTAAGGAAATTTTTAGAGGCAATAGCACTAGTGTGATAATGATTATACTTGTTTACTATGGGTCAATATATTTAAGGAGATACCTTTCCATTGGATGAGGATGGAGTGTGTCAGCTTCCCGTCAATTTACTGTTTTTGTTTGGTATGAATCTTGAATGGCTTTCATTTTCCCATGACAAAAGAGAATACTACATTGAAAAAAATTGGGGATCATCCCACGAGTGAAGTAATTGTGAGATTAAGGACAGGTGATGGCAACAAAGACAAGTTTTACTACCATTCAAAAAAATTTGTAAAAAAAAGCAAATATTTTGCAGAGCATCTTTCAGATGACTAGCCCATATGCCAATTTCTAGAATTACATAGAAGTTTACTGTTGTGAATCTAAATATGATCATCATTTGAACGTTTTAAGGATTTTTTATATGGACAACAATCTAGTTATAGGTTTATGGTAACATGCAAAAATGACTCTTGGCATTTTGAAAGCAACCACCAAACTTGGTACTGATTGAATAATTTCAAAATGTGTTGAATATTCAGAGACAGCTCCTTGGGAAGAATATGAAGAGAAAGAAATTATAAAAATCCTTCCTTTGCTAGGTTTAGAAGTCAATCCCATCCTTTCTAGACTTCAATTAGTTTACTTAGAAGTGGTAATAAATGTGTTTCTCTCTGCCACACACGCCAAAATTCAAGTTGACATAAAACATTCTCATTTACATGCTTCTCTAGATGAACTCAAATCTTTTGCACAAGAGTAGGGAGAGTATATGCTTGTTGAATATGATGATGTGCCTCTACTTAGAATAGATGACAATGTAAAGTATGAAGTAAAAAAAATATATGAGAGTTGTTTGCCAATTTCAAAAATAAAATGGCATCATTGTTATCTCGTACAAAAGATGTCCTAGAAGACCACAAAAATCACATTTTAAGATTTTTGGCTAAATTCTTATGGTTGTGTCATATTTTACCTAAGATGGATCCTTTAACTGAATTTGTCAGAGAGTGGATAAAAGTTTCAAATAAATTTATTTACACAATCAAGGATATAATATTAAGGTCATGCCCGTAGGAAACAAAATTGATCTTGATTGAAGTTACAAGAAATGTTTTGGAGGTAGTTGGGTATGAAAATGTAACCCTTTCTTCTCCAAGGAAAACACATTCATTGAAGCTTTGGTTACCATTTATAAGGGAGACAAAGCCACAACTTGACCTACAAATATTTTATGATAAAATGCCTTACCAAATGGATAATGATCTCTATCAAAGCATAGAATATGTGCTCATTTTCCTGGTTCTCACATTTCCTTCTAGTGAACGGGTTGAAAATTTAGGTGAATGGCTTAAAACAAAGCAAGAAATATGCCTAGATTTAAGTGTAGCATTTGGAGTGTGGTGTTGTAAATACAAATAAGAAAAAATGATATTGTCTTTAGGTTTGACTGGTGTTAATACCAACAATACCTCTACCTCTATCAATGTTGGCCACTAATATAATTGGATTCAAACATAGAAAGCAAGACATCCATATTTAAGTGAAGTTTTTGAATTGTGGTGTTATAGGTGCAAGGAAACAAAGGGGAGATGGCTTGTATTCATTGATAGAAATTTGGGGCACTCATTACACGATTCGAGATGGTTAAATAAAGGACCATATAATACCATGTAGAATTCACCTTAAACTGATCATTTCACAGAGAAAGGGAGCCAATCAATTAAACTAGATGGAGGACTGAGATCATAGTAAAAGGAAACATTAAATTACTGGAATTACATGCAGGTTTTAGAGAAAAATACACCATACATTCCAATTAACCTACGAACTTGAAGGCAAGAATTCATTTGTTGTTAGAATAGAATACCAATCCCCATCTGGGCATTCCAAACAAAGTTGCTTCTTGGGCACGTATCTCTACTATTCATGAAATGGACTTGGTAGGATGGTAGAGTATCCCAATGGTAGGGGTAGGTCTAGTTACATTCCTAAAACCCTAGGCATGTGATACTTACTACACTGAGCGATGGGGGTTGTTTGGAATATTATTCTAGTTGGTAGTAAGTAATCTAGCTTGGGGAAAGCTTGAATTATACCTATTCCAAATTTGGAGGGGGCATGAAAACCACCTTGGAGATCCATTTTTTTAAATTTTCCTTTTCTACTTGAGTTTGATGTCAAATATATATATATATTTTTTCTATTTCTTTAAGTGTTATATACACACACAACTGCAAACACATTCCCCCCACCTAAGCTATAGCGAAGCTTGCTTCTCTTAGCACAAGACAACTGTTATTCATTATAAATAAAGGAATATAATTTAGCAACATGACATGATAATGTTTGCATCTATTACACACCTACTGTAGAATAGGAAATAAACAATTTATTGTTTCCTCCAACTCACCAATAGGAACTTAAATCAACTCGTGCCTAATATGATGCATTTAACAATACAAACCTATTCCATATAGATAATATAAATAACATCAAGTATAGGTTGATCCTAAAGCTTAAAGGCATTCTTTCACTTTTTTCCAACAACCCTATCGAAAACATCATTATGTTCTACAATTGCAATCCAAGGTTCAACAATTTTTTTAAGGGATTCTTGTAAACCTCCTCCATCATTTGATTTGTATCACCCTCAATTGCCACAAGACACCATCTTAGAGGACATTCTACAAACTTCTGTGTTTCTCGCCTATTGCAAAAATGTTTCCTTACTTTAAAATTTAGATCTGGTGGACTCTTCTCATTGGTTCACAAGTTAGGACCCAGTTCAACATCATTCATCACCCTAAGCTTCCATTCCAAATAAAGATCCTTTCCATTACCATTTTTGTGTGTGCATCAAATGAGTATCCATAATGTTATCAACAAATGTCACGAGTCAACATTGGACACAAAGATCCTAATGAATGATCCTATTGATATTTTTAGATTTCTAGGTTCCACTAGTTGTAGATGAGGGTCATTAGATTTCCCAACACCAAATGCAACATTTTCCCTCTCCCCTAAAAGCATTAGATACCAATGCTTCTATTTTGGAGAGAAATGATAGAGATTATAATTCTTAGTTTTTAGCATATGTATTTCTCATTATTGTTTTGGTGGGATGGTATCATTATGGATTGATGCAACAAAGCATTTAGGTTTCCTATTATCATGGACTAGTTAAATTCTTATATCTATCTATCTCTATTATTGTGCTTCACTGCTAATTTTTAGGATCTTGCCGAGATTTTCTCTCCTAGTTTGTTGAGTTACTTTTCTTGATGTAAAGCTATACAAACTTAATTGCTTAATAAAAAAAGAAATTAGATATTTTGTTTCACACTTTAGTGTTAAACTTTGCTAACAAGTGGGATTTAACACATCTAACATATTACTAATTTGAGTATTAATACATGGAGATGCGTTCCTTCATCTTTTATGAATTGTAGGTATTCCAACACTAGATGTGGAAATTCCCCCAACCATTTGTTCTTCATTGTTATAATTTCACTTCTTATCAATAATTGGTATAGTGTGTTTATTTTGGTTACAAGATCATTGCAATTGTACAAGAAAATCCTTTTGCACAAATAAGTTGTACCAAAACAAAATAGACACTTATGTATTGCACAACCTTTAATTCATTGTATGAATAAAAAATTATACTAAGATAAAACAAAAGCTACTCATCAAGAATTTATGTGAAAATGGTAATAAGAGAAGATAATTTTGTTGATGTCCTATTGATGACAATAAAGTTTATTAATGAGACTAGAAAGTATAGCCAACATAAATTACACAAAAGCATCTAAAATCCTGAAATATGCAGGATGCAAACAAGAAGATTCAGGATTACCATCTGGAAGTCAAATAATATGCTAGTAAAGGGAAGTAGTTTTCCTTTGAATAGATGAAGCATAAACTAGGATTGAGCATGTTTATTTATTTCAAAAAATGCAAAAACAATTAGAAAACTAATTTATTCAAAACCATTTTCCCTTTTAAAAGAAAGGAATGTAACATACCTCTCTGAGGCAATAAGATGGAGAAATTTATCTTCAAATTCTCGACAAAGTTCCAGTGCAATAACACATGTTCCTTTAGAATTCTGCAACAATTGATCACCTAGCCTCACTAACTCACCTTCAACAACTTGTGATCTACCCTCCAACCTGGTATTTAAAAAATAAATTTTAATAACAAGGAAACATGTACTGATTGTTCATGAGTATGAGTAATAACAACGATTTAGTTTCAAACATGTTGAATTCCAATTTAAATGTTGGACCATATTTTTATATGCCAAAATTTCATATAAACTACAATTTTTAGATTTTTAAGATAACGTATACTCTAAAATTACTGCATTTCATATTTTAAAAATAGGATACCTATCTACTTTACTTCTAACAACTTTGAAGAGAAATCACATTTATATGCTACCAAGTTGTTGTTTGTATGAAAATCATTTTGATTGACACAAATTTGATTTTGAGGAAGGCCGATTATTATGACATCTATATGGATATTTCATTAGTTGTGAGTCTAAAACTACAATGTGTTATTAGAAAGATTTTGGATTTGTATCATGCTATGTACTATTGAATTGGATTTACTTTTATTGTTGTTGGTGAAATCAACTAGTGTGTTTACAATATGTGCATTCAATATCATCTCTATTTGAAAAATTGAAGAAACTTAGAAATACTATCATACTGGTATAGAATACAATTTTTTTCATGTGCTTTTTTCAACCCTAAGGGTAATTTTCCCAAAAGGAATATTACATCAAACCACGCTTGGGCAATCCAAAAGTTCAATATGGAAAATTAGAATGCAACTACTCCTCAAGCATATTCCTCAAATATGTGATTAAATAGAAAATACTTTTAGTCAGCTTCCTAATTAAAGCTTTGAATGTGATATAGGAATATTATTTGAAACAACATAGTTGCACTTCTTGTCCCTATCCACAATGGCCGCTAATGTAACATCCATGGTGAAAATTCCATGTAAAAATATGTATAAGGCTAGAGTGATGGGACATGTATTCCAAGCTGAATGGTGGTAGAAACAACTTAATGGGTGTAGATTGATTTTATTATTGCTAAGGAAATTGGCAAACACAATGGAAAAGGATTTGGAAAGGCATGAGGCATTTATTGGCATTTTATTTATGAAAATAATAGGAATTAGGAGAAAAGGAAGGTGAAAGGTCACAGGTTGCATGTGAGGAGGAAAATGAAAGAAAATAATGGAAAATGAAGAAAATAAAGGCCTCATTAATAAAAAGGCTTATGAGGATCAGTGGAAAATATTTTGTCAGTTTAGTGTTGAAGCTCTCTTCTATTCTCTCTCTCTCTCTCATACTCTTGGACACTTAGAATTTTCTTGGAGCACTCTTGGAGGGTGTGGCATACTTGGAGTTTTGGAGCAGGTAAACAAATGAAGAGTAGGAAAGTCGAGGAGGCATTGGTATCAACATCTACAATGGGTTTTTCTTGCAGGTATCAAGTTGCATGTATGTTTTCCTCACTAGTTTTGGCATGCATGGCACATGCATGTGGTTTCCTCATTATGATCTGTTATTGACATGGAGGATGGTCAGGATTGACAGTGGATTTTCCTAGCCTTGCCATTTTTTGGATAGCCATGGTGTTGTGGGTTTATTTTCTTTGTTTTTGGTTGGTTCTCATGTTTCCTTAGCTTGGGTTGAGCTATTAGTTCCTAGAAGCCTTTGTTGGACAAATGATCTAGAGCCTTGTAATGGCCTGGGTTGAGTTACTAGTCATGTAGCCTTGGTTGGACAAATGTTCTAGAGCTCTGTAACAACTTGGGTTGAGTTACTAGTCCCGTAACCTTGGTTGGAAAAACAGCTTAGAGCCCTTGGTGGGTTGAGTTACTAGTCCCATAGCCCTGGTTGGACAGATGCTCTGGATCCCAGTAAAAGTTGTGGGTTGAGTTACTGGTCCTGTAGCCTTGGTTGGAAAAACACTTTGGAGCCTGGTAAAAGTTGTGGGTTGAGTTACTAGTCTTGTAGCCTCAGTTAGAACAAAAAATATGGAACCATGGAAGGCTGGGATAGAGATAGATATGATGTTCATTTTGTGATGTCCGATCGTGAGGTGGAAACACTATTTGATGGGATGAGGTGGATGGCCTCTGAAAGCCCTAAATGAGTTTTGATTGATGTGTTCTAAGGAATCCCATATTCATGCTTGAAATATGGCACGGGCATGAATGGATGAAGAGAGGTTTGGCTTAGTCATTCTACAGTTCGGTGGAATATGGCAGTCCCATGTCGGGTTTGGATATTGAGTCATTAATGAAAGGTTATTTCTCCTTGTATCTCTATGAGCATTATGATGGATTATATGTGTTTTATATGGCCGTGATTTCATTAGTATTTATGTCCCTATTATGTTGGTTATTTACATGTTTTATGACAGCAACCATGAGTGGCTCTCATCACGTTCTTACTTGTTATTCAATGATCAATGTATTTATGACCTAATGTATGAAATGGAAGCTAACGTGATAATGAGACAATGCTTCATAGTCAATCTCAGATAAGTACGAGACCCCTATGCTCAAATCTGTTATTTACGGCTGTAGCTTGCATATTTACTAAGTGTTTGACAAAATGTCTGTTATGGTTAGACTTGGTTAAGTTAAGCCCTTAATCAAGTTTTGTGTTAGAGGCTTTGCCTTGGCTTCATTTAATGTCTTGGAGAGTCTCATCAAGTTCTAGGCATTGGTTTTGAGACTAACCTTGAAAAGGTAGCTCAAATCTCGCAACCTCTGGCCCCAAACAGGCTGATATACACTGTAGTCTCTCCCTTGCAGGCACTGTGGGAGAGATTATAGGTTTACATTTGAATGAATGCCTTGTCATGGTAGCAAATATGGGTTTAATTCATGTAAATGCTAGGCTAACCCAAGGCATTGGACACCTGTAGTGGTGGATTAGCTCTCGGGGTCCCGAAGCACCTCAGAGAGGTCTGTGTGTTGTGTTTCCATCAATACCATTTCCTTAAGGTTACCTAGGAGGCTTAATCATACCATAGTAGCCCCTTATCACATGTTTACCCCGATTAACCAGTAGCTTGGATAGATGTGGGAGGAGAGTGTTACACCTAATATCATCATCCCAAAAATTGCATAGAGAAAATTGTCAAAATCTATATGAGCAGTGAAATGTAGTTTTGTGGAGGAGATTAGAAAAAAGGAATCATGAACGACCAGTTACAAATTATAAAAATGAACTACATATTATCATAATACAGGCTGCATATAAGCAGTTGACGAGGACCTAGCTATGTCAATGAAAGTGGATTGTCTCATTAATAAATACAAAAAGGTGACAAATGAACAATTACGTGATGAAGTGGGAGAAAGACATGAAAATCCATTTGAAAAGTTCAAAAAACCATCCACACCTTAAAAAAGATTTGGTTTGAAAAGCATCAACAATACACTTCTAATGTTATTTCTACCGAAAATTTTCCAATTATTCATAATATAAATCAAAGAAAGCTGAATTTCGAAAAAAAACTATCTACTAAATAATTGAATAATAAATCTATATTTTTAATTAAAAAAATAATTTTAAATTTAAAAAAATATATATATTTCACAACATCAAAAACATAAATACATTCAGCAAAGAGAGATTTACATTAAAATTATAAAGGACATCCTCATTGACATTATTCCACACATATATCTCTGCTTCTTCTTCTAGTTTACCATTTATCACATTCTCTCGAACAACCTGAGATCAGTTACCAAAGCCGATTTGTCCACCAAAAAAATTATATTTCATTTACATCTTTAACATGGTTGAAAAACCCTGGCTTCGGGTTAAATGGCATTTGTGGATGCAAAAGCAAAGTGTGAAACCTCACAAAGATCGATCGATATGTCCAAAGCTTATTGAATATGTGCCGCTTGCTTCATTATGTAACGCCGTAAATAGAGGACCATACAGCAGTCACGACAAAATGCGCCCACATTAGCTATCTATACTTCTGAAGTACGCCGACATTAGCGACCTATACTTCTGAAGTTCCCGCTGTTCTAGATGACAAACTTGACTAAATGGCACTTATTGACTCGAGTCTCACTTCCTTTGATTTGCAACGCCAAACTTTATGGCTCTGACATGACCCGCAGCCTCAAGACTTGAGGAATTGCAATGGCAAGGTCAATGCCGTTAAGGACAAGATTATGCAGGAAATTATTAGGAATACCAAAACAATGACGCCGCAGTATATCTATATTGGGATGGAAGGTGACCAGAATAAGGGTTTTTGACTGAGTTTTCACAGCTATGGCTTTATCTCTTCGTTTATTCATGTTGTCATGCTATGTCTTCTAACAGATTGTTCGATTTGTCGTAGCTCAGGTCTATGATCAAGCTCATGTATATTAATTTTTTGATAATTACTTTAATAATGCAATGCACTGTAGGTTTGAAGTTGAGATTTGGTACACCTTACATATTCTATTTTTTATTTTTCAAATTAATTTAGATAAAAAAATCTTAACTGAAATATTGTAAAAAAAATCATATAAATATATGAAATGAAATAGAAATAAATATGGAAGAGATTAATTTTTTAATAATTACCTTAATAATACAATGCATTGTAGTTTTGAAGTTGAGATTTGGTACACCTTACATATTCTATTTTTTATTTTTCAAATTAATTTAGATAAAAAAATCTTAACTGAAATATTGTAAAAAAAATCATATAAATATATGAAATGAAATAGAAATAAATATGGAAGAGATATATATTTTGTTTCGCTCCAATATTTATACTTATTATAACACTAGAGTTTTGGACATTGATTTTAATACAAAACATTGGTTTAATTTTATTATTTCAAAATTTGTAATGTAATATATTGCAATTTCAAAATTTAATATAAGGTGCTAATTTTTTTATTAAAGTGGTTTCATAGTTCTTTAGTTATAAAAAAATAGTGTGGAATTTGATATACAATGATTTGATATTAATAATTTTTAATTTAATATACATTGATTTTATAAACAAATACAATGTTTTAATGGACATTGATTTTAATACAAAATATTGCTTTAACTTATAATGGTTGCAAACCATTTTAATAGAATCCCTTTTTAGTCTTTAACACCCTCATCAATACAATAATGTGTAGTTTAACATACATTACATTTACATAATATTTTGTAATCAAAACAATATTGTGTAGTTCAATGTACATTACCTTTATATGATAGTTTGTAATGTAACATAATATAAAATGATTTAATGCAAAAGATTGTTTTAATCTATAATGATTTTATATGTTACTTTGTAATTTTTGTGATTTAATATGTAGTGATTCATCTATTATAAATGTTATAAATAATAATTTATTAATGCATTTAGTAATAAAAATTAATGTTAGATCTTAGACTTTTGTGATCTATATTGATAATAAGGTTGTCTTTGGGATTAAACACATTGTAGAGATTTGGTCTACATTTCGAACCAACTAATGTGGTTCATCCTCATGACAAATTCCATTTGTTGGATGTTTCACACCATTGGTCGTGAGGATGAACCACATTAATTGGTTCGAAAAGTCGACCAAATCTTTACAATGTGATTAATCTGAAAAACAACCTTATTATCAATCAAAATTAAATAACATATTATTTTTTTGATAATTACTTTAATAATAAAATGCATTAATATATTAATGTTTAATATTTCATCATATGTTTGAAGTTGAGATTTGGTACAATGGACATATTCGATTTTCTATCTTTCAAATCAATCTAGGATAAGGAAATCTTAAGGGAAATATTGTAAAGAAAATCATATAAATACATGAAATGAAATAGAAATAAATATCAAGGAGATAAAAAAATTTCGCCCCACTATATATACTTATTATAACACTAGGGTTTATATCCATAGTCAACCATGGACGATCATGGTCAATCATGGTCAGCCATGGTTGATGATGGTCAACCATGTTTTATAGAATCAACCACGGTCAATTGTTGTCAAACATGTTTGAACGTCGTGTTGTAAAAAAAATTGTCTCGATATGAAAATCAACCATGATCAACCATGGTCCAATGCTGCATTGTGACAAGTATTGTCTTGATATGAAAATAAGCCCTGGTCCAACATGGCATTTTCATAAGGATTGTCTCAATATGAAGATCGACTAGGGTTAATCATGTTTACTTTAGTGTTTATAATATTTATCTTAGTGTTTATATACATTGGGTTTATAATATTAGTCCCTTGGGTTTAATATTATTCCCTTAGGTTCGTAATCCCTTGGGATTCTAGTATTAATCCCATGGGTTTTCTATTCCCTTGGGTTTATAATATCAATCCATTAGGTTTATAATATTAATCATGTAAACGACGGTCAATCATAGCCAACCATATTCAACCATGGTCAAACCATATGGATATGGAAATCAACCATGGTCAACAATGATCCAAAGCTTTTTTCTCACAAAGATTGTCTTGATATGAAAATAAATCATGGTCAACCATGGTTAACCATGGTTCAATATTGCATTTTGACAAGAATTGTCTCTATATGGAAATCAACCATGGTCAACCATGTTTATTTTAGGGTTTATAATATTCATGTTAGGTTTTATATACATTCGGTTTATAATTTTTATACGTTAGGTTTATTATTCCCTTGGGTTTATAATATCAATCCCTTAGGTTTATTGATGTAAGTGTTCATATTCCTAGGGTTGAATATTATTCAACAATGGTCAACCATGTTCAACCATGGTCAACGATGGTCTAATGTCACATTGTGACAAGGATTGTCTCAATATGAAAATCAACTATGTTCAACCATGTTTACTTTAGTATTTTTAATATTTATATTAGGGTTTTTATACCTTGGGTTTATAATATTTGTCCCTCGGGATTAATATTATTCCCTTAGGTTCATAATCCCTTGGGGTTTTAGTATTAATCCCTTGGGTTTATTGTTCATTCTCGCTTATAATATCAATCGCTTGGGTTTTATATTCCCCAACCGACCATGGTTTATTATGATGTCAACCATGGTCAACCATGGTCCAACATGGAATTGCGATAAAGATTGTATCTATATTTAAATCAACCATGGTTAACCATGTTTATTTTAGGGTTTATAATATTCATGTTAGGGTTTATTGATGTAAGCATTTATATTCCAAGGGTTTTAATATTATTCAACAATGGTCAACCATGTTCAAGAATGGTCAACCATAGTCCAATGTTGCATTGTGACAAGGATTTTGTTATTTTATTATTTTTAATATTTATCTTAAGGTTTTTATACCTTGGGTTTATAATATTAGACCCTTAGGATTAATATTATTCCCTTAGGTTCATAACCCCTTGGTGTTTTAGTATTAATCCCTTGGGTTTATTGTTCCTTCTCGCTTATAAGTTCAATTGCTTGGCTTTATTATTCCCTGGTCGATGACCATTGTTGATTATGATGTCAACCATGGCCCTACATGGAATTGTGATAAGGATTGTCTCAATATGAAAATAAAATATGGCCAATCATGTTTATTTTAGTTTCTATAATATTTATGTTAGGGTTTATATACATTAGGTTTAAAATATTACTCCCTTGAATTTAATTTTATTCCCTTGGGTTCATAATCACTTGGGATTTTAGTATTAATCCATTGGGTTTATAATATCAATCCATTCGGTTTATAATACTAATCACTATCAACAATGGTCAATCATAACCAACCATGTTCAACCATGGTCAAATAAGGTTGGATTGGAAATCAAGCATGGTTAACCATGGTCTAAGGTTGTGTTCGACAATGATTGTCTCGATTTGAAAATCAATCATGGTAAACCGTGGTTGACCGCAGGCCAATGTTGCATATTTGTGACAAGGACTCTCTCTATATGGAAATCAACATAGTCAACCATGTTTATTTTAGGGTTTATAATGTTAATGTTAGGGTTTATATACCTTGGGTTTATAATTGTTATCCCTTAGGTTTATCATTCCCTTGGGTTTATTGACCTAAAGGTTTATATTCCTAGGGTTTAATCATATTCAACAAAGGTTAGCCATAATCAACCATGGTCCATTTTCACATTGTGACAAGGATTGTCTCAATATGAAAAATAACCATGCTCAACCATGTTTATTTTAGTATTTTTGATATTTATCTTAGGGTTTTTATACCTTGGGTTTATAATATTAGTCCCTTGGGTTTAATATTATTCCCTTAGGTTGATAATCCCTTGGGGTTTTAACATTAATCCCTTGGGTTTATTATTCCTTCGGGTTTATAATATCAATCCGTTGGGTTTATTATTCCCTTAGGTTTACAATATTAATTAAGGTCAACCATTGTCAACTATGGTCAGTCATGGGGTTTTAGTATTAATCCCTTGGGATTATAGTTGGGTTTAACAATGTTGGGTTTATAATATTAGTCCCTTGGGTTTAATATTATTCCATTGGGTTCATAATCCCTTAGGCTTATAGTATTAATCCCTTGGTTTTATGTTTCACTCGGTTTCATAATATCAATTCCTTAGGCTTATAATATCAATCATCATCAACCATGGTCAACTTTGGTCAATCATCATCCGATCTCGCATTATGAAACAAATTGTCTCCACTCAGGGTTTATATACCTTGGGTTTATAATATTAGTCCCTTGGGTTTAATATAATTCCCTTAGGTTCATAAATCCTTCGGGTTTTAGTATTAATCCCTTGGGTTTATTGTTCTTTTGGGTTTATAGTATCAATCGCTTGAGTGTATTATTCCCCGGTCAACCATGGTTTATTATGATGGCAACCATGGTAAACCATGGTCCAAAATGGAATTGTGATAAGGATTAGCTCAATATGAAAATCAACGATGGTCAATCATGTTTATTATAATGTTTATACTATTTATATTAGGGTTTATATACATTGGGTTTATAATATTAGTACCTTGGGTTTGATATTATTCCCTTGGGTTCATTATCCCTTGGGGTTTTAGTATTACTCCCTTGGGTTTATTATTCCCTTAGATTTATAATATCAATCATGGTCAACCATTGTTAATCATAGCCAACCATGGTCAACCATAATTGATTGTCGCATTGTGACAAGAATGGTCTCACCATGAAAGTAAACCATATTTATTTTAGTGTCTATAATATTTTATTTCGGTTTACCAATATTGAGTTTATAATATTAGTCCCTTGGGTTTAAAATTATTCCCTTGGGTTCATAGTCCCTTGGGTTTAAAATTATTCCCTTGGGTTCATAATCCCTTGGGGTTTTTGTATTAATCCATTGGGTTTATGCTTCCCTTGGATTCATAATAACAATCCCTTGGGTTTATAATATCAATGATGGTCAACCATGGTCATCCATAACCAACAATGGTCAACTATGGTCAATCATGGTGGGATCTCACATTATGACAAAAATTATCTCCACTTAGGGTTTATATAGGTTGTGTTTATAATATTAGTCCCTTGGGGTTAATATTATTCCCTTAGGTTCATAATCCCTTGGGTATTTAATATTAATTCCTTGGGTTTATTGTTCCTTTGGGTTTTAATGTCATTTCCTCGAGTTTATTATTCCCCGCTCAACCATGGTTTATTATGATGTCAACCATGGTCCAACATGGAATTGTGATAAGGATTGTCTCAATATGAAAATCAACGATGGTCAATCATGTTTATTTTAGTGTTTATATTATTTTTCTTAAGGTTTATATATGTTGGGTTTATAATATTATTCCCTTTGGTTTAATTTTACTCCCTTGGGTTCATAATCCCTTTGGGTTTTAGTATTAACCCCTTGGGTTTATTATTCCTTTAAGTTTATAATATCAATCCCTTGGGCATATTATTCCCTTAGGTTTATAATATCAATCATGGTCAACCATTGTCAATCATAGCCAACTATGGTCAACCATGGTTAAATATCACATTGTGACAAGGATTGTCTCAGCATGAAAATAAACCATGATCAACCATGGTCCAACGTCGCATTGTGACAAAGATTGTATTGTTATCAAAATTAACGATGGTCAACCATGGTCCATCATGGCATCGTGATAAGGATTGTCTCAATATGAAAATCAACCATGGTCAATCATGGTTTCTTTAGTGTTTATAATATTTATCTTAGAATTTATATACATTGGGTCTATAATATTAGTCCATTGGGTTTAATATTATTCCCTTGGGTTGATTATCACTTCGGGTTTTAGTATTAATCCATTGGGTTTCTAATATCAATCCATTAGGTCTATAATATTAATCATGGTAAACCATTGTCAATCATAGACAACCATGTTCAACCATGGTCAAATCACATGGATATGGAAATCAAACATGGTCAAACCACATCGATATGGAAATCAACCATGGTCCAACATTCTTTTCTCACAAAGATTGTCTCGATATGAAAATCAATCATGATCAACCATGGTTAACCATGGTCCAACATTGCATTGTGATAAGGATTGTCTCTATATTTAAATCAATCATTGTCAACCATCGTCAACATTGTTTATTTTAGGGTTTATAATATTCATGTTAGGGTTTATATACCTTGGGTTTATAATTATTATACCTTAGGTTTATTATTCCCTTGGGTTTATAATATCAATCCATTGGGTTTATTGATGTAAAAGTTTATATTCCTAGGGTTTAATATTATTCAACAATGGTCAACCATGTTTAGGCATGGTCAACCATGGTTCAATGTCGCATTTTGACAAGGATTTTCTCAATATGAAAATCAGCAATGCTCAACCATGTTTATCTTAGTGTTTTTAATATTTATCTTAGGATTCTTATACCTTGGGTTTATAATATTAGACCATTGGGTTTAATATTATTCCGTTCGGTTCAAAATCCCTTGGGGTTTTAGTATTAATCCCTTGGGTTTATTGTTCTTTCTAGTTTATAATATCAAACGCTCAGGTTTATTATTGCCCGGTCAACCATGGTTGATTATGATGTCAACCAAACATGGAATTGTGATAAGGAATGTCTGAATATGAAAATCAACGTTGGTCAATCATGTTTATTTTAGTTTTTATAATATTTATCTTAGGGTTTATATACGTTGGATTTATAATATTAGTTCCTTGGGTTTAATATCATTCCCTTGGGTTCATAATCCCTTGGGATTTTAGTATTAATCCCTTGGAATTATAATGTCAATCCATTGGGTTTATAATACTAATCATTATCAACCATTGTCAATAATAACAAACCATTTTCAACAATGGTCAAACAAGGTTGGATATGGAAATCAAGCATGGTCAACCATGGTCTAACGTTGCATTCGACAATGATTGTCTCGATATGAAAATCAATCATGGTCAACCATGGTTGACCATAGGCTAATGTTGCATATTTGTGAAAAGGATTGTCTCTATATGGAAATCAACATAGTCAACCATGGTCAACCATGTTTATTTTAGGGTTTATAATATTGATGTTGTCTCTTAGGTTTATTATTCCCTTGGTTTATAATACAAATCACTTGCGTTTATTGATCTAAGAGTTCATATTCCTAGGGTTTAATTATATTCAACAATTGTTAACCATAATGAACCATGATCAACCATGGTCGAATGTCACATTGTGACAAGGATTGTCTCAATATGAAAACCAATCATGCTCAACCATGTTTATTTTAGTATTTTTAATATTTATCTTAGGGTTTTATACCTTGGGTTTATAATATTAGTCCTTTTGGGTTTAATATTATTCCCATAGGTTCATAATCACTTGGGTTTATTATTCCTTTGGGTTTATAATATCAATTAGTTGGGTTTATTATCCCTTTAGGTTTATAATATCAATTATGGTCAACCATTGTCAACTATGGTCAATCATGGAGTTTTAATATAAATCCGCTTGGTTTATCTTTCCCTTCGGTTGATAATATCAATCCCTTGGGTTTATAATATCAATCATGGTCAACTATGGTTTCATGTCACAATGTGACAAAAAATATCTCCATATAAAAATCATGGACAATCTTTTTTAACCATGGTCAACCATGGTTGATCATGGTCTACCATGTGCTATAGAATCAAAAATGTTCAACCATGGTTGATCGTGGCCAACCATGGTCAATCTTGGGGTTTTAGTATAAATCCCAATAGTTTGTTATTCCTTTGAGTCAAACATCGTGAATCATAGTCAACCATGATCAAATGTCGCTTTGTCACAAAGATTGTCTCAATATGAAAATCAACCATGGCAACCACAGTCAACCATGGTCCAATGTCACATTGTGACAAAGAATTAATTATTATTATTAATATTATTATTATTAAATATTATTAATAAGATGATTAATTATCAAGGAATTTGACTTTTTTGATGCATTAACACTTGTTCAGATTTTTTGGCGAATCACATAATTGATCAAT